>VDFB02109857.1:178844-318644 GCA_007258455.2 Sequoia sempervirens
GTAATGAACAAAGGAACCAAGGAGAATCCAAGCTTATCGAGCATGGAGGTGAAACATCATCAAGAGGAGGATTTAATAGAGGAAGAGGACCTCAAGGAGGTTCAAACAGAGGAAGAGGAGCAGGGAGAAGTAACTCCTACTTTGCCACCATGAAGTTCTATCACTGTAATCAGCTAGGTCATCCAGCTTATAGATGCCCAGAGAAAGCTTCATCTAGCAATGAGAAAAGAGTGGCCTATGCACAAGAGGACACCATGAGTGTCAAATCACCTGAGATCAGTCATATAGAATCAGAAGTAGGTGAAAATCTGATGTTTAATAGAGTGCTGATCAGACAACCGGTCAAGGAAGAACCCAAGCAAAGAAGAGCTTTGTTTAGAGCAAGGTGCAAGATATTGGGAAAGGTATGCAAGGTCATTGTAGATTCTGGTTCTACAGACAATATAATCTCTGAGGAGGCAGTAACCAAGTTAAAATTGTAGAAGGTACCTCATACCAATCCTTATAAAGTCACATGGTTGAATAAAGGGCAGAGTGTTCTAGTGAATGAGCAGGTTACAGTGGAATTCTCAATTGGAGGCTACAAAGACAAGCTGATTTGTGATGTGCTACCCATGGATGCATGCCATTTTCTTCTTGGAAGGCCATGGCAATATGACAGAGGTGTTGTATACCATGGAAAGGAGAACACCATTGAATTCAAGAAGGATGGAAAAACCTTCAAGCTGCAATCATTGATTGAGGATGATGAAGGGCAGTCCAAGGTTCCTAATATCATGTTGAGTAGTGGTAAAGAGTTCATCAAGGATCTACACCAAGGGAACGAAGGTTATGTGGTTGTTATGCAGTCCAAAGAGGAAGAAAAGGCTGAGAAGACAGTCATACCTGAAACAGTTCAAAGGCTGCTAGAAAAATACAAGAGCATTGTGAGTGATGGAACACCTGCAACTCTACCACCCAAGAGAGCAATAAGTCATCAAATTGACTTCATACCTGGAGCCTCATTGCCTAACAAAGCAGCATACAAGCTTACACCTGAGCAGAACCAAGAGGTGGCAAGACAAGTGGAAGAATTGTTGAATCAAGGTCTAATTCATAAGAGCATCAACCCATGTGCAGTCCCAGTTGTTTTGGCAACAAAAAAAGGAGGTAAATGGAGACTTTGTACTGATTCTAGAGCAATTAATAGGATCACCATTAGGTATAGATTCCCAATACCTAGAATTGAAGATCTAATGGATTGCCTTGGAGGAGCACAGTATTACACTAAGTTAGATCTTAAGAGCGGGTATCACCAAATCAGAATTAAGGAGGGTGATGAATGGAAGACAACTTTTAAGACAAATGATGGTTTGTATGAGTGGAAAGTGATGCCATTTGGCCTCTCAAATGCCCCTAGCACGTTCATGAGACTAATGAATGAAGTGCTTAAGGATTTCACAGGGATTTTTGTGGTAGTATACCTTGATGACATACTGATTTTTAGTAAGACAACAAAATAACATTTGAAGCATGTGTAGATGGTTCTTAAAAGGTTGCAAGAAGAGAAGTTGGCAATCAATCTAGAGAAGTGTGAGTTCTTCAAGCAGGAACTTGTGTATTTGGGGTTTGTAGTATCTCAAGGAACATTAAAGATGGATCCAAGCAAGGTGGAAGCCATCCTAAATTGACCCACACCAACCACAGCAACAGAGGTAAGGAGTTTTCATGGTTTGGCTCAATTCTATAGAAAATTCAAATGAAATTTCAGTGGTATATGTGCACTAGTCCTAGATACCATTAAAGGTGGTCTGAACACAAAGTTTAAGTGGACTTAAGAGGCTGATAAAGGGTTTGAGAAACTGAAACAAGAAGTGGCAACTCAACCAATTCTGTTGTTGCCTAGTTTTGACAAGTTGTTCACAGTTGAGTGCGATGCAAGTGGAGTAGCTGTAGGAGGAGTACTTATTCAAGAAGGTAGGCATGTAGCCTTCTTCAGTGAAAAACTCAATGAAGCCAAACAAAAATACTCCACCTATGATCTGGAACTTTATGCTTTAGTGCAGTCCCTTAGGAAATGGAGGCATTATTTATTGCCCAAAGAGTTTGTGGTTTTCACAGATAACCAGGCACTCAGTTATATCAACACCCAAGATAAGTTAAGCAATAGACACTTGAAATGGATTGAGTAAATTCAAGCCTTTACATTTACCATTAAGCACAAGAAGGGGCAGCAAAACAAAGTGGTAGATGCATTAAGCAGGAGGATGTTGACATTCCAAGAGATACAGCTGAAAAGCATTGGATTGGAGAGTTTCAAGGACCTCTATGGTGAGGATGAAGATTTCTCAGAAGCCTACAAGGTATGTTCAGATTTTGCAAATCATTTTCATAGTCAGTATGCTGAGTATACATTGCAAAATGGATTGTTATTCAAGGGAAATCTGTTATGTGTCCCAAGAGGATCAATGAGGGAAAATCTGATCCAAGAGAAACACAATGGCAGTCTTAGTGGACATTTTGGAATCAATAAAACTTTAGAGCTGGTACAAAGATTTTATTACTGGCCTAAGTTGGCAAGAGATGTTAGGAAGTATGTAGAATAGTGTCTTGTTTGCATGAAAGCCAAAGGGGGAGCTAGCAATGCTGGTTTGTATCAGCCCCTGCCTATTCCTAACAGACCATGGGAGTGTGTGAGCATGGATTTTGTGGTGGGTCTTCCCAAGACAAAAACTGGTTTTGACAGTATTTTTGTAGTTGTGGATAGATTTAGCAAGATGAGTCACTTTATTCCTTGCAAGACTACACATGATGCAAGTTACATTGCCCATCTTTTCTTTAGGGAAGTTGTAAGAATCCATGGATTGCCATTGAGCATTGCATTAGATAGGGATGTGAAGTTCATGAGCCATTTTTGGAAAACACTATGGAGTAGACTGGGAAAAAATTTGTCATTTGGATCAGCATACCATCCTCAGACCGATGGTCAAACAGAGGTGGTTAACAGAGTGTTAGGTAATCTATTGAGGTGCTTGACAAAGGAATATGGGCAGACCTGGGATATGGTGATTTCCCAAGCTGAATATGCATACAATGACAGTGTTAATAGAACCACAGGGAAAAGTCCATTTGAAGTTGTGTATGGGATGCACCCAAGAGGAATTTATGAGCTCAGAGACCTTGGATCTCAAGAGAATAGGAGTGGACATGCAGAAGACTTCACTCAGACCATGAAGGAGATTCATGAGTAGGTTAAGAAGACAATTACAGCAGCATCACAAAAATTAAAAGATAAAGTTGATGAGTTAAGGAGAGATGTGCAGTTTGCAGTAGGTGACTATGTCATGGTTCATCTAAACAAATCAAGGTTGCAGAAGGGTATGTCAACCAAAATGCAGATGAAAAGAGTAGGACCATGCAAGGTGTTAGCTAAGTATGGGAAGAATGCATACAAGGTAGAGCTTCCATCAGATTTGGGTATATCTCCTGTCTTCAATGTTGCTGATTTGATCAGGTACAAGGGAACAGTCAATGATGAAGTTCAGAACAGTCAAGAAATCTTTAAGGATATCAATAATATACCCCTTCCAAGTCAAGAGAAAGCTCAGGCAGAGAAGGTCTTGAAGTCCAGGGTGAAAAAAGCAACAAGACACAAGGCATACATGGAACACCTTGTCAAGTGAAAGAGAAAACCTGAATCTAAGGCTACCTGGGTTGAAGAAGCAGATTTCAAGAAGCAAGGAATTGATTTATCACTGATATCTCCTCAAGTTTCTTGATCTTTGTGCTGAGAGGGGGAGAATGGTGCAGGAGCACCTACCAAGTGCCTAACTGCAAACTTGTTTTGAAGATTTTGTTTTAAATTTCCTTTTTGTTGTTTTTGATAAGGTCATGTTGACCATTAGTGGTGACCTAGGGATGGTTTTTCTCAGTTGGAATGAGGATAACAAGAGTTAAGTAGTTGTAACTCTTCATTTTGGATAAATTGTAAAAATTGCCTAAGTGTTTGAAAACACGTTGGGTTTTACAAAAGTGTATTTTTAGGTCATCTAAGCCTCGACCCAAGAAGAAAAATGGTTTGGGAGGCATATTTAATGATAGCCTCGACCTTTGTGCAAGGTTAGAATTTTTTTTACGAATGCGTCTTCCAGAAATTGAAGGAAACAATGTTCTTGTTATTATTTTCATAGTTTTTGTTCATTTACAGTGCTTTAATGGATTAGATGTATTTTTGTTTTTGTTGTAGGAGGTAGTAGAAGTTGTGTATAAGTCTTGTGTAACATTTGGCATCTTTATTTATTCCTTTTTCTTAGTTATTTGTGAATAGTTTAAATCCAGCCTGTTGCTAGTCTGAACCAGGCAGCCTGGAGAAAATGGAAGTCTAGACCATCTTTCCTCCGTACAATTTGTACGGACTTTTGGGAAGTGGGCCTAGACTCCATGCCTATATATATGATAGTTATTAGGGTTTGTGGTAGTGTAGGAGGTGCTAGCAAATGGATGCCCTAGGCAAGCCAGAGCAGGCCCGGTTGGGGCAGTCTTGAAGGAAAAGTGACATATCTTGCAGGGGAATAAAGATTTTTGAGAAATTTTTTTTGGAGAATTTAGGGGAAGGTCTTGGCTATCCTTGGAGGTCAGGAGGAGGTTCTATCAGGCCGTTTGGTGGGAGAACTTTTCACCAGTCCGAAATCAGCCAGAAAAGTTAGGTAACCCTAGGGTTCTTAGCCATTTTTGTGTTTGGGCTGTGTACGGCCTGTACAGGCTCAAGACCCTAGAAATCTTGAAGGTGTAGGCAGGGGAAACACCTTTCATCATCCAAGAACCACGTTTCTTTGTTGGGTTTAGGAGGAAAAGGAAAATTAACCCTGTTAAGAGACCTAATTGGGGGTTCAAGGCTACCAGCCTTCCAAGCCTATGGAGTAGGCTTCATGCAAGTGTTGATAAGATGGAGTCTAAGTGAAGTTGCTGGAACCCTAGGAGGTTGTTTTGGAGCTTTGGAAAACATTCCATCACCCCTGCAAGATTCTTTTTTTGTATTGAGGGAGGATTAGTCTTTTTGGTTGCATAAAAGGCTAAGGAAGAATGGAGTCATAGCACCAAGAACTGTTTGGTAGCAGCAAATTAGTGATGATAGTAGGGTTGGAAATCAACCAGGGGTACCTAAACTAGTAGAGGACCTACAGGTTGAATGGTGGATGAAGTGACACCTTAGGAGCTCTCAAGGAAAGAACTCAGAGCATTGAGATTGTGATTGTCTCAATCCAACCCTGTACCTATCAACTACATTTAGTCCCCACTTTAGTGAGAGGATGAACCTTCTTCAAACTTGCACTAAAGTAGGAAAACATGCACCAAGATGGGTTCCAATGAACCAATGCTAACAAGATGGGATGACAACAATCAAGAGGGGTGATCAAGCCCCTAGGATCAATATCTCATGGAAAACCAACAAAAGCACAAAGGAATGCACATGAAAATGATATAAAGAACAATGAAAAGGTCAAGCATACACAACCAAAGACAAAAAAGAGAAAAGATAAAAAGAATCAAATCAAGCTTTGACTATTTTTCCATCATGATGTGGATCAAATCTAGGTTGTTTGTCTAAAAAATGCATACTCACTTTGAGGCGACAGAACTCCTAGCTGGCCACTGGGTGAGAAGTCCTAAAAGGTGAGAAACTTACACTCATGGTTGGTATGCACTCACACACATGCAAGTGGCTATGGGGAGAGTCATGCCTTAGATTTGGCTTCCTGCTCAACCATACCCAAGTTATACCTCTTGATAAATTTAATAAGGCACCACACAAAAAATGTTTTTCAAGCTTCATGAGGAAAGAAAAACTTCGCATGCTTGGAGCTCATGAACAAACAGGATGGTACTATAGGCATGCAAGTTGTGTTATGCAAAGTGGCCATATAACAACAAATGAAAAAAATGCAACATGCAAAGAATGTTCAAAGGATTCTTTCTTAGTTCATGCAAGGTCTTTAACTCGTGGAACATTGTTCCTATTGTCTCCAAGAGAGGGCCAATCAGAGAATAGAGAATTCACAACTTAGGGGATGTAGTTTGTCACATCAAGCCACTAAGAGGAATGTAATATGCTAAGAGAGATTACGTTCCTGAAGGAAATTACACCCAATGTCATCCAAAAAGTGACAAACAGATTGTATGAAGTAAGAAGGCTACACTAAGAACCAAGAAAAAACAAATGCAAAAGAATAATTCCAATGTATGCCCCCACTTTAAAGAAATTGCTAAACATCGTACTATGAGCAATTACTTTAAAGTAGCAAATGAAAAATGCAAACAAGAAGGAAGAAATGAGAGCCAACTTGGAAAGCCCTATACCAAGTCATATATTTCAGAGTAAAGCTACATCATGCAAGAGAAAAGGAAATGAGAGGGGTTTCCCCTTAAAATGGAAACACCAAACACATAAGAGATCTATGGATTTGAGGTCAGTATGTTCTTTGCTAAAATGATAGTAGAGAGCTTGGAACTATCATCATCCCCCAAATACACATAGAATTGGAAGAATGAGACAAAGAGAGTGAAAAAAAAGAAAAACCTCTTGGGTCCACATGGAATAGACATAAATTTCTTTGTGCCTTGTGTCATCCCCAAAAGGAAAACACAAGACAAAAGAGAAAAAGATAAAATGAAAAGGTGAAAGAAAGAAAGCCTTTTGGGTCAACATGGAAGAGACATAGGGTTTCTCGACACCTTGCATTATCCCCAAAAGGAAAACAAAATACAAATGAAAAAAAAAGAAACTAAAAAGGAAAAAGGAAAAAAATAAATCCTTTTGGGTCAACATGGAAGAGACATGAATGTCTCGACACCTTGCATCATTTCCAAAAGGAAAACACAAGACAAATGAAAAAGAGAGATAAAGAAAAAGGAAAAGAAAAAAGGAAAGCCTTTTGGGTCAACATGGAAGAGACATCAATGTCTTGATGCCTTGCGTCATCCCTAAAAGGAAAAGGATATAAAGATAAAAAAAGTGAAAGAGGTACACGACATAGAGAAGAATGAAGGTACAAATAGAGGAATGTCACAAAGAGAGAGAACACCAAACAAAATGTCATGGGGGATCACATTATGTACATGAAATCACACACAAAAGGAAAATAAGTAATGCAAAAGACTAGTAAGGAAAATGTGAGTCAAACTATGAGCAATTCATTCGCCTCCCAATCTCAGTCTGTATAAGCAAAAGGTGAACAAAAAACCTAAGGGACAATGACATATGAGTTACTAGGACAAGGATATTAATTTCTTGTCCCCATTGAGTGTGAGACAAGAATGAGTGCCCAAGGTAGGTGATGGGAAAGTTTATGTAATAGTGAGAATATAATTTTATACAACTATTACATGACAATGGGTGAAAGAATATTAAGCTATGAAATAACACGATGGCAATCATTGCCATCAAAGTGAAATTTTTTCAATACTAACTATAATGCATGACATTCATCGGTACTATGTCTGAGAATTTGATGATATGCACAATGTGGGACTTTTGCATCTTTAGGATATAGAACTAATCTATTCATAGGTGGTAATGTTATTATTTCTTTGTTCAAAGGAAATTGTAGTTTCCTTTCACTTCCAGGTGGTGGATGAAGGGGTTGTAATTTTTGTAATTTGAAAGGCCTCTTGCGCTTGCTAGATTCACCAACTTCTCTAGATGGGATTAGGGTAGGAGGTCCTAAGATGATCTTATCTTTATCCTTGTTATTGTTATGATCTATTTGTTGTTCTTTAGGAAGAAGGATATTCAAATCGGGAGGGGAATCCAAGATCACCATACCATCACCACGAAGCCTTAGATATTCTCTAGGGGGTTTTTTGTTATGAGAGGGATCTTGATATCCTAATCCTTTTGTGTTTTCATTTGTTGGTATTTGCTCTAGGATTTGATGAATTTCATATTCACTTGTTGTATCACATCCTTGTTTACTCAAGATTGTGAATCCTTTTCCAAATGTTTCTTCAAGATTGATGGGAGTGTTGGTTACTTTATTATCATAGAATGGCTAAGTGTTTGCTTGTCTAGAGGAACTAGGTTCACCTATTGTAGGGAACTTATGTTCAAATTTTGTTTCAGGATGTAAGTAACCAAACATCTCAAGAGGTGTTATTGTAGGAATACCTTGTTGTTTCATAGATGGATAGAAGGATGCATTAGCTTCAAGATTGTTAAGACAATTGTTTAGGAACCTATTCATGTTGTCATCATCTTCTTCAATAATTTCACCATCACGAGGAGGACATGCATTAGGAGTTGAGTGAGCATGAGTAAGTTCAATGTCATTAGGGTCATTTCCAAAAGCACAACTTGACACATCCATTAAGGACTTTAATAACATCCAAAGCTTGTTAAAGCACATATCTGGATGATGCAAATTTCAGATTGTAAACTATGCAACAATGTTGTAAATAAAATTTTGATTTTAAGAAATGCACAAGTTTAATGAATTTAAGTTAAATGCAATGAAATAGAAAGTCTGTAGACTGAAACAAAGAGATAACAACAACAAATAGGAACTCAAAAAATGAGGTCTAAATGACAGAAAATGCAATGAAAAATATGCAGAGGGACTAATTCACCCAAGGTAGAAAATGAGTCTAGGTACTATTTTTTTTGGAAATTTTTTAGAATTTTAGAATTTAATTTTATGATTTTTATGTTTTGTGATGCAAATATGAGATGCAAATGCAAAATTTTACTGATTTTTAATGAAATTAGATGCAACAATGCAAGCTATATGAGCTTTCACTATTGCAAGAATTGAAACCGTAGAATGCAATTTAACTAATGAAAAACCTAATGCATTGTTAATGTAAGATAAATCTAGGATGTAAATGGACTCTAAATCAGAATTATGATGATATAAATGTAGGTTCACCAAAATGAAAGGAAGAAAATTTGGGGGTTCTCTTTTTTTCTTCTAGGATTTTGGACCTAAAAGGAGAGGAAATTTCCTTACTCTCACTTAAGAACAAACCCTTCAGATTTCAATGCAAAGGAGATTGAAATCTTGCAAAGGGTTGTCTTAGGGGTTGAATGATATCTAATGAGGGGTTCACCACCAAGTGTAAACTTGGAAAAGACAATGAAATACAAAACACAATGTAAAACCCTAATTGAATGCAAACTAACTCTAAATGACCTAGAAAAGTGAACATAAAGCTATGAAACTGAAAGTGTGCACTTGGGAGACTGAAGAAGGAAGAATGGAGTTCTTGATCACTAAAAAATTTGCTACTAATGTTGACTAGGACTCATTTGCCAAGCTGGATGAATTAGTCCAGTTTTGAGGAAAACTCATATAAGATCAACTCCTTATTCACACCCAAACCCCCCTATTACTGAACATGACATTAGATAAAAAGCAATAAAAAAAATCAATTTTTCCAACACAATATTTCCATCTATCAAGAATTTAATGACAATACTAAAATTATCAATAAAATTCAAAGCATACCTTGGTTGTCCAAGTTAGGATAAACCTAAAAAACCTATCAAAATTTATAGACTTTTTCCAACTAGAACCATCCTACAGCCAATTCATTCCAACCATCCCCCTCTTCCTCCAAATATGAAATTAATAAATATAAAATGAAGAAAGAATACAATCTACAACACTCTCATTTCCTCTTCCCCCCAACCATTCTAATTCCTTCTTAAAAAATAAAATAACTCCCAACTCTTCAATTTCCCTCAAAATACCATCCAAGGGTATGTGCAGGATCATCATGGAAAAAACATGCCCTTAAGTGGCAAAAAATCTAGAAAAATCAAAGTTAGGCAACTTGACATAAAAATTTGAATAAGTTATCTATATTATTTCAAAAATAGGTAATAATAGAATCTATAGAAAATTGAGTGTATTTTCTAAACTACTAGGTTTGTTTTAAAAAAAAAAAATCTATTTGGTGAAAATTTGAAATTTTAATGCAGTAGTAAGGAAAAAATAAGAAGTAGGTGTCTATCTGACCACCCTAACCACAATAAAATGATAATAGTTTTTTATAATATTTTAGATATAAGTAGAGGACTCATGTCCCAATGTGATGGCTATTTTTTTGTAATTTTTGTCCACTAGTAAATAATTAATTATGATTTTTTTATTACAAATTATAAAAAATATAAAAACTCATATGTCTGACCACGTTAACTTGGTAAAAAATTCATGAAATTCATTTTTTATTTTTTTAATCCTATAGTATGTGAAGCATATAATGTGACACATGTTTTGGATTCAAAAAATGTGATACCGTTTGAAAGCTATAGATGTTTTTCAATCAGCTTATCAATCAGGACTTTAGTGATAATTCAAATAGAAAATGAATAATAATTACTTATTAAATTCAAAGTGAAGCATAATTTATATTTGTGGAAAGTAGAGAATCTCCTTTAAAAACCCTTTTCGTTTCATCAATTTTGGGTAAAAAAGAAATTTGGCAGCCACATACCCATCATATTGCCACTTTTTGGCCCATCATGATCCTGCACATACCCCCAAATAAAAAGAAAATTCAATAAAAACATATTTCCCTCCATAAAAATGGACAAGAAAATCAAATTACACTCAAACATTAAACTCCCTTGACAAAAATTAAAACCAATAATGAACATTTAACATTTGGACTTTGTCTCCAATTCTTAAGGAACCTTGGTTGCTCACCTGAAAACATGCCATTAAAAGCATTAGTACATTATGGAAATTATAGCCAAAATAATAAATATAAAATTAAAATTTCTAACATCAAATATATATAAAATCTATCATAATAATTAAAAGTAATTATTTTTTGAAAAGTAAACATATATCCATATTACTTCATAATCAAGTTATTTTATTAAATGGACATATTATTTCATTTACAAGAAAATAAATATCTAAGCATGCATATAAAAAATTTAGGTCCTTAATAATATCCCTATATCAAAATCTCACATCAACCATGTTCAAAACACCAAACTATATAAATATAAAGTTAAATCAAAATCTCTAGAATAATACTAGCTATCCCTCATAGATCCATTGACTAAGGGGGAGAAAGGTTATTGTGAAGAGTTCATTTGGGCAGAGCATTTATTTTTCCATCAATGTCAAAGGGGGAAATTTTTGGAATTATTATTTTCATTAATGTCAAAAGGGAATCTCATTGATGTCAAAAGGGAGATCATTGGCCTTGTGAATGCTATTGATATTTGTGGATTCACTCAGAAAAGATTCAAGTTTTGAAGAGTTGTTGAAGTTCAAGCATTAGGTCTCAAGCTTACCTTATATTCTAAATATTTGTTGAATTTTGGGTATCGGGCCTTAGTCTTACCTTATATCACTTGATAAGAAAAGGAGTTAGACTATGCAATGTATGATTGGGTTTCGAGCTTCGAGCTTAAGGATTATCTTATACTGAAGGTTTTTGGGCTTTGGACTTTGGTCATACTTTATAGTGAATTCTCAAAGAAATGAAGTCAGAATGTGTGAAGTTCAAAAGGAGTTGGGTATTTGACTCAACAAGTATGATTACATCTTGCCTAATTGGGAATTGAAGGTCACGTTAAGGCTTACTCCTTACCATAAAGTTAAGAAAGAAATATGAGGGAAACCTGAACACCCATACTAGAAGAATTCAGAGATAGTAGATTAGATAGAAGGCTTATGCCTTATCAAAAGGTAAGAAAGAGGTAAGCTATAAGAGTGAACCCCAACATCCAAAAACTCAAAGGATTCATCGAGTTTTCAGTGGTCAAAGAATAGGTTTAAGAATGAAGTGAAGAATAGTAGAAGGTAAAGGGCAAGGTTGATAACTGAAACCTAAAATATGGACTTTAATGTTAGAGAAACGATTAATGTATTTCCACCATTCCACAGAAGGTTGGTGGGTCCCAGTGTTGGCCAACGTAAAAATGTGAGAAGGTGACACATGTCCATGATGACAACTAGCAAACATTATTTGAATCACACATGTTATGTGCATCACATTTATTATTTTTCAAGCCTGAATTGAGAATGTGCCAAGCCTTTGACATGCAACAAAGATCTATGAATCATATTTGAAGGTATTTTAATAAGATGGTGACATTTTAAAATTGAGGTGGCTGAGTGATAATTGACTAGTCATAGCAAAAAAAAGGATATCGACAAAAAATGTGTAAATATTTGGTTCACTCAATGGAAAAGTGATGGAACTTCTAGTTAAGAGAATGAAAATGTGGCACAAAAAATGAAATTGATAATTCTAACTAATCCAACTATATTTTTGTTGATGTTTGGAAGAATTGGATGACACCATCAATACAAAAATGACTATGAAATTTGGAATAGATCAATCATGCATGTATGGCATTAAATGCAAATAAAATCCTAGGTTTGATACATGCTAAAAATATCAAGATATAATGAAGTTTGTCAGTGTAGTTTGGCTGGAGGAAAAGAGTCTTATTAGTGAAATTATGGTAGAGAAGTTTTAACAAAAATAAATAGAGAAGACTAATATGAGATTGAGTGGATTTGATGATAGAGTGTGTATGAATAGTGACTAAATATTGAACACATCATCTAGAGTATGCATTTTGTGTGCAGTGTTATGAGAGAGTAGAAAAATGGAAGAGTGGTATGAGTTGTTGAGTTTGCAGTAGCAGAGATAGAGAGAATTCTTGCAGATAAGTAGAGAAATGAATGGGAAATTGTAAAACAAGTTTGCAATATTGAATTGGATTCATTTTGAATCATTTGTAATTTGGAGTTATTTCTCCATAAGTTTCTTTGTAAATCTAATTGATTGGTGTCATAAGATAGCTGAGTTGGTGCTCAGTCAAGGAGTACGTGCTTCCTTAGAGTTGGTGCTCTTAAATCAATGGATTGGTGCCTCCTTAGGGTTGGTACCCTTAAAATTTGTATCCAGTGAGGTTTTATTGTGAGGCTAGATTAGGATAGTAGATCCTAACATCTATTCTCATCGTAGTTTTTCCCATATAGGGTTTTCCACGTATAGCTGTTGTTATGAGTATTTGTGTGTGATCTCTTCTTGTCTACTTAATCTACATTAAAAGGGTTCAAAGATAAGTTTTAATAATTCTACTGATTCACTCCCCCTCTCAGTATATATATGTGTCCCAACATCAAGTTCTTATAGTATTTCTCCTTTTTTCTTCCTTTTCATTTTCTTCCTTCTATTTTTCCTACTTTTCTCCATTTTTAGGAATTTTTGTCTTTATTTTTCTATTTTTTTCTTATTTTGCTTGAATATTTTTGGAAGAAAAAATATTAATCTATCTTAAATCATATATATATACATTTTGAATAATAATTTGAGTAGTTTTAGCATGACCAAGGGCTAAAAAGGATCAATCAATTGCATTTTCTTGTCACAGACTCTCTTAAGAAAAGAAAACTATACCATCATAGACAATGAAGATTTAGCAATGTTATATGCACTAAAAAATTTCATACACCATTTTTTATCTACTCTATTTACATTTTATAGATACTATGCAACCTTGAAATATTTGCTCAATGGACTAGTCACATAGGGAAGAAAATGTAGATGGATCTTACTATTCTAGGAATTTAATTTTAATATCATGTTAAAGCCAAGAAAAATAAACCAAGACCCTAATTATTTGTCAAGAATAAAAGTAGGAGAACTAGATAACATGTAAGATTCCTTTCCTAGAACAAGAATATTTAGAGTTATAGTGGTACCAAAGGACCTTGAGGATGTGGCAATCCCACTATCTTCTAGATAGTTTCCAAAAATAGATCCCAAAATGATAGACAAATTTTATTAAGGAAATCTTACCTTACACACTTTTTAAAGGGGAATTATACATAATTGGATGAGATGGAATTATTCATAGAGTGGTGTATGAAAATGAAGAAAGTGCATCCTAAAAAAAAAACATGAGGGAATTCAAAGAGAACATAACTTAGGAGATACCACTAGAAGAAAAATTATGTTCTTTGGGATATATGGTGGCCTACACTATTTAACAATGCCAAACGATATTCTAGGCAATGTGACCTATGTTAAAGAATAGGTAAACTCACTCCAAGGGATGAAATGATATTGTGACATGTTCTATAACAAGTACCTTACGAAAAGGGGGTAATAGATTTCACTAGAACTATTGAATGACAAAAAAAAATCATAGTTATTATTATCAAGGTTGAACATATTACAAAATGGGCAATGGTATAACTAACGTAAGTATTTTAAAATAAAATTTGATACACATTTCATATATTATAATATAACAACTAGGTTTGGTTGCCCACTAAGTATGACTAATGACCAAGGTAAACCCTTTGTCAACAAAGTAATTACCAATCTTTTGAGAAATTTCATGATTAGCCATATTAAAATGTACCCCTTACCATCCACAAGAAAATGGAGCAATTGAAGCCTTAAACAAAATTATAGGGACCATATTGATAAAATTATGTGGTTGGAATGCATCATATTAGGATGTGAAAATTCTAGTAGTATTATAGTCCTATAGGACAACACATAAAAGAGAAACCAAATTTTATCCATTTAAGTTATTATATGGGCTAGATGTCACCCTACCAATAAATTTTATTTTACCATAGCTACAAACCACACTTACCCTTTCATTCAATGGGGAAGATTCATCAAAAAAGGTTGGAATATTTTTGCAAATTGGATTAGATAGGATATTTATGATATACAATCAAAACCTAAAATACAAATGATGGAAAGCATGACTTGAAAAAAATTTAATATATAAAACATTAAAAAATGGGGAATTAGTTCAAATATATGATATAAATTTTAAAAATTAAAGAATGTTAAAATTAAGATGGCTAGGGCCAGATTATACTAAACATATTTTTAAGTGTAGTAAAATAAGACTAAAGGCACTAAAAATATATATAAGAAACGCATGTCAATGGTGCAAGGTTAAAAATTTACCACAATAATATTTAATGGAGAAAAGAGAAATATAGTGAATTGATAGGTATTGTTGAACACACTAGATACTGAGATGGGGGGTTGAATCAGTATCTCCAAAAACTTAAACCCCTCTGGAGCTTAAATTCTACAATAGAAAACTAACTTCTTAACCCAATCAAAACCCTTAAATAGATTTGCAACAAAGAGTGTTATAGCAATTTAGACCTTCAACAAATTTAGTAATCTTCAGAAATGAAAGATATAGAAATTTTATCCTTAACTAGATCAATAACAATGAAATTATACAAGAAAAACACATCCACAAGATGACATTAGATTTATGTGGAAAACCGAATGAGGGAAAAACCACAGTGAGAGTTAACTCACAATATATAGGCTCACTACCAAAAAGGACTTGCAAACTAAGGTGTACTACCTTAGAGAAAGATACAAAATGAATTTTTGAGCTAGATAAAATACAAATTCAGCTGCAAGATATAGAAGACTTGATGAGATTCACTATCACAGAGCGAAATGAATTTTTTTTATAAAGAATTATAATATTTGTCAACAATTCACTCTATTGATTGAGACATTCAAGCACACCTGATCTTTCTTCTTCACACTTTTAGCACTGTCTCTAATGGATATTTAATATATGAACCATATACACACTTCTTCACACTTGTTTAAACTTCCATACCTTTCCAACTGAAATGATCTTGTATTTATATCCACCTCAACACTTGAAAACTTCAATTAGGTCAGCCATAAAAGAATACAAACAATGATTTCAACAAGTCAGCCATAACAACATATTATGGTCCTATCCTGAGTATAGAGAGGACCAAAAATAATCTTCTTAAATCTTCCAATGTGATCCAAAACAATTCATACACTGATGCACAATAGCCCAAGTCAAAAACAAAGAAACTTGTAGATGAAACATGTAGCACATAACAAGTTGGCCCAAAAAAAAACTTCCTATTGAATCAACTCAATACAGTCCCAAAAAAGATAGGTCAAGACCCAAATGTACCATACCACAACTTCATATTCTAGTGCAAACCCTTAAGGATTTATCCCAAGCAAAGGAACTGTAGACACCGAAATTTGGTCTAGGCCTGCGACTTTAATATTCTTCGTAATTTGTATTCTTCACGGTCATGATTAAATAATGTCAATTATTTAATTAATTCACCTTAACATTAATTCTTCTATCGATTAAATAATCTTAATTATTTAATTAATTCATTAACATTTATTTCTTCTATTAATTAAATAATCTTAATTATTTAATTAATTCACACTTTTCTTTATTCTATCTGATTAATTAAATAAACACTTTTTATTTAATTATGTTACTAATTAACCTTATCCGTCTTGTCAGATTAAATAAATTCTTATTTAATTTATTATTTATCATATTTCAACTATAATTAAATAAATTCATTATTTATTTAATTATTCATTTAAAATCCCTTCATCATTTAATTAAATAAATCTTATTTATTTAATTATTCTTCGAATATTGAGTCTTGAATTAAATGAATTATTTAATTCATTAATTCTATTTTAACACATTCCTCTATATTTTAGATAATTATGTGAGTTATCTAAGTATTCACTTTTACTCGACTCGACATCTATTTTAATCATTTAGTTAACTATAGATTTAATGTCTAAGTGGCTGTCTCAAGTAATCTCTTCGTCAAGTTAGTCAATCGTCCAGTTCTAACTCAATTGCGTGTACGTGCGGATTAATTAAATATTCTTATTTAATTAATTAAATGTTGTGCGTGCATCCGAACAAGAGTTGATGTAATCAATCTTTATCTTTGTCATGCAAAGATATTTCTTCTGTTTTTGAATATTGAACTGAAGATTAAATCATTTATTTAATCTTTAATCCTATTTATAATTCGAATCACTCATGTCATCACTATCAGTTATCATAATGCATGTCTAATTATTCAATCTCAACCGTCCGTTAATCTTTTAATCTTGGCCTGTCGTTCAAATAATCAATTTTCTATAAATTGATTTGTCATTCTTCATTCCAATCTCTCTCACAAATTTTATAACTTTGGAGAGCACTCAATCTTGAATCTTCGATATTTTGCTAATCACTATCTTAGGCTATACTTGCACGAACTTAAAAATTTGAGGGCAATTATACTACACAAGAAAAATGGAGAAGGGAAATCGAGATGAATCATGGAAATACGTTTGAAAATTGGTGAGATTGTTCTAGTTTTAATTACGTTTTTACTTTCCCATGTTCTTTGTTGCTTAATGAATGAATTTTCATTTTAGATTTTAGTATTGTATGCATGTGTGCTTCTAATGATCTTCTTTGTTGTCTATTGTGCAAAGCTTTTATTTGGCGTTACATTTGGTGAACCCGACGTGAAGACACCATCTTCGCAAATCCGTAGATCTTTTAATTTTGGTTTTTGTAGATTTTTCATACGGAACGATGCATCTAACAATTCCTGAATAGAAATTGAATTTTTGAACCGCATCTGATAGAGAAACGACACATCTAACAATTCTTGAACCGCAATTGATTTCCTGAGTCGCAACTGAAATAGAAACGACCCATTTGACTGGTAACGAAGCGATGCAATTGACTAGTAAAATTTTATTTCTGCTTTCAGCAATCTAGAATTTTCAATTGATTTTCGTGTTACTGATATTTGATTTTTAGCATGTGGCCATTTGGAGTTAACAAGCTTTTGCAGGACGATTGACGAAGACAATATTGAAAATTACTAATGAGATCTTCTACAGGATGCTTGTCAAAGACCCTAGTTAAATTTTGAAATAGATTGTTTGGTAGTGTAGCAAATCTTTCATTTGGTTAAAATTAACAAGTGTCTACTGTGTTTGGTGTGAAATCACAAGTCTGGTTACCCTTATGACTTGGTATATCGAAGTATCCTCTCCCCTTGCGCATCCATGCGATCCTAGGTGTAAGAGAAAGGGTTACCAACTCTAGAACTTGGGCCTGTTCTAGTGGGAAAAAGTACTCACCACAGGATGACTCAAACCGGTAGCACCCTGAACCCGAGGGACTTCCAGCCGGTATATAAAAGTGGGTTCTTGGGGAAACCCCAAGAATCATGAGTGTAGTTCTGGTGAGATGGATCCAAAAGGGGACTCATGCCATATGGATCACACCCCACCAACAGAATGCCTGAATTAAATACCCTTTGTTGTAGAAACCAACCTATTTGTGGCCGTTGCTTGGTATTAGTGCAGGGTACAGTATCATGCCCGAAGATACTCACTACTGATCCCCTTGAGTAGAGATAGCAGTTCTTGGGAGGTCATTGCCCAAAGAATTCAGAATTGGTGTGCTTGAAAGACGTTAATGAGCCATGGAGGGGAGCCAATGCCACCAAATTCCTAAGCTATCTGCTCTCAAGAAGGAAAGGTGTTCATCACCAATCTGGGGTATTTAGGTGGGCTATACCAAGTATACAAACCCTAGGCCTTTGGCCTATTAGGATGTGCTTGTCTGTTATCATTTTAAATGATCTTTGAGTCCAAAATTGAAATTGAAAACACTTTGTCTTATGATTGTCTTTGATTGTCAGAATTTGATCACAGAAAACAGAGTCAGTTTAAATTTCATGTCACTAAAAATTCACAAAGAGTCGTAACTGTTCACCAGAAACTCGCATCTGATTTTTAGAGCCGCATCTGTTACATTTTGAGTCGCATCTATTCATATTGAGTTGCATCTGTCAGTATAGCTCACATTTGATTTAGAAAAATCGCATGCGTTATATTCTGGGTCGCATCTATTAGTTAGAGTCGCATATGTAATTTTTGAGTCGCATCTGTCAGTTTGGACCACAACTGTTAAACTTGAACCGCATTTGTTAAATCCTGTGATGGATCTGTCTGATTATTAGAAAACCAAAATTCACAGTCACTGTCCAGTCAACACGGTTATACCAGTTTCAGTTGTCTTCACACAAATAGTCTTTGAAATAGAAACCTGATACGATTTGCTCAATTTTGTATCCTTTAGGTTCATTTAGTCGTTACCATAGTTGTCTTCAGTTAGAGTTTAGCTTCATATTAGGGTACATATCACCTTTGCATTAGACTTCTAGAAAGGTCACCTTTACAGACTTTAGGATTGATTTACCATCTACACTCTAAAAAGGTCATAGTGTCAACAAAATTTGTCATTGAACCTAGTCCTATCATCTTATACTTTGTCCTACAGAGAGTCATCCTAGCTCATCAGTCTAGTTAGGAAACTCAACTTGACTTTGATCCTCGTCCTACATTGGTTCCTTGACTTAACTAAATTGACACCTTGGTTTGACTTTAGGCAGTTGGTCCCTTCATCTTGGGTTTATAGAATTGATCACTTTAGGGTCTTGCTTAGACTTTGCATCTTTAGAGTCTAGACTAGTGTCATCCTAGGACATTCATTATTTGCATACAAAAATCCCAAAAACATAGACTAGACTCATACAGTTTGTAGAATATAGTCTTGCATATCTCGCATATTGAGCGTGTCTTACATGGTTGAAACTAGGTCTAAGAGAAGAGAGAGAGAAAACATGTCGAACCCAAACGAGTTCATCAATCCATTTTATTCAAGACCTCATAAGACTCTACTAGACAAATTCACCACTAGAAACACTCAAGGACATATTGCAGTAGAAGACATAGAGGCTGCCGCACAGGACCCTGAGTTTGCCTCTTTTGTAGATGAGTACCTAGCAAATGATCGTCAACGGTTTTTAGGAAAATTTCTAGCTAAAGGTGCTACCTTACCTCTAGGATTTGACATTAGCACCTTACAAACTCAACCTACACAAGGGAAAAATACCATGACTGCTAGTACTACTATACCTCAAGTCAGCACGACTATGCCGTCTAGCACGTCTACACAAAGTACAACAGTCCATACATCCCCATTTGGTACATCTATCATGACATCAGGATTTAATTTCACTACAGGGGCATCATCATCCACTCCCACTGGTCCTCTTATTGGGAGTAAAAGACCTAAAACCTCAGCCCATACCTCATATGTCAGTGTCACAAGTGCACAATCAACAACCATACCTACTGCTAGTATCATGGGTACCTTACCATAGTCGATGGCCATACCTAGTGCTCAAATCACTAGTACTATACCAAGGATTACACAAACAGGGGGCATTCCCTCCTTCCAATATGGCAATCAAAATCCACTCTTCCAGACTAGCAGTCAGAATCCACTTACATCGATTTCGAATTCGAACCCTTTTTCACAGATTGGTAGTAAGAATCTGTCCACGCAGATTCCAAGTCAAAACCAATTTATGTCGATTCTGAATCAGAACCCTTTTTCACAGATTGGTAATCAGAATCCATCCACACAGATTCCAAGTCGAAACCAATTCACATCGATTCCAAATCAGAATCCCTTTTCACAGAGTGGTGCTCAGAACCCATTTACACAGAACCCAGGTCAACACCAATTTATGCAGATTCCAGACTAGAATACATTTACCAACATTCTGAATC
Organism: Sequoia sempervirens; assembly: GCA_007258455.2. NCBI lineage: Eukaryota > Viridiplantae > Streptophyta > Pinopsida > Cupressales > Cupressaceae > Sequoia > Sequoia sempervirens. The sequence goes on from VDFB02109857.1 coordinate 199,311, forward strand.
CAAATCCACCTTAGATGCCAATGTTCAATCAAAACCCATCATGAGGCTTTGGATTTCAAAATACATACATGGATCCACATAATCCTCCTAGCACATCTTTGACCCAAGTTGACGTCCTACAAACACAAATGCACGCATTGCAAACACAAATGGATAACATGTCAGTGTCAACTAAGAAATCATTTTCAACAAAGGACATATGCCCATTCCCCTTCGATAGATCACTGTACATGACACCTTTCCCTCATGGATATGTCATACCGAATATTCCTAAGTACAATGGCAAATGCAATCTAGTAGAACATATCAGGGAATTTTCTACCATATGCATAGATGTTGCTTATGACCCCATGTATCTTATGAGGCTATTTCCAAGAAGTCTTGTAGGAATTACACTAGAGTGGTTTTCGGGTCTAGATTCTAGCATTAGATGTTGGGGTGAACTAGTTGAGAAATTTGTGGAGCAATTCTCCTTCAACATTGACCATGAGATAAATATAGCAACTTTGTGCCACACAACGCAAGACAAAGGTGAAACATTCATTGCTTTCTTCCAGAGATGGAGAACTATTGCTAGTAGGTGTCCTGTCGAAATACCCAGAAAACAAAAGGTTACAATGTTTCAAGAAAACCTTCATCCAAAAATTAGGAGTAACTTAAGGGTACATTGTTGCATATCTTTTTCAGAACTAGTGGAAAAAGGAGTGATAATAGAAAAGGATCTTATTGAAAAGGGTGAAATCAAAATGACAACATCCAATAGAAACCCAATCGTACAAAACAACCCCACTGACAGAAACAGATTCTGGTCTCACAACAAAAATGTCACCAATGATGGGGTGGTTGATGCTAAAACACTACAAGTAAGACCCCTCCTCACATTACAAGGACCTCATACTTTTTCCAACACGCTTAATGCTGTCAATAAACCTCCTAACACGGTCTCAAATACTCAACATCCACAACCAAGGAGATTTAAAAAATGTGAGTTCACTCCCTTAGGGGAACCCATTGAGTCGGTGTTCAAACAACTGTTACAACACAACCTCATATAGCTGCAGGAACCAAGACAATACAATCTAGGATAGTTTAAACCAGCTTGGTGGGATGACAATGCCTTTTGTGATTATCATAGGACTACGGTACATAACCTACAAAACTGTCGACAACTAAAGAATATCATACAGGATCTTGTTGACAAGAGAATTATTGAGGTTAGTGGATAAAAACAAAAGACATCCAACATTGATCATCAAGTCTTTTCAGACCCACTACATGACCATGGGAAAGGAACTGTCTCCAGTTTGAGTACTAAGACCAATATGTCAGCCAATTATGCGAGTATCAAACATGATTATGATAGCGGAAAAATCATTCATTGCCTTCGCGCCGCTGATCAAAACATCAATACCATTACTATCAATGCTAATCCTGAGTGTGCAGTCAATACTCATCATACTAAGTTTACTATCCCAGGCCCTCCGTCACATCAAACACCTCAACCTTCCAAGTTACAATATAACCTACTTGACCAATTAGGGAAGACCTCAACCCAAATCTTAATCTTGGAATTGTTGCGGATTTCCCCAGAGCATTAGTCTATCCTTGATAAGGCTTTACAGAACACCACGGTCCCTAATGACCTTGATGTCAATCATTTCCAAGAAATGGTGGGCTACTTGACCAATAATCATCATGCCATGTTTTTTGAACAAGACTATGCCATGGACAAGACGAATCACAATGACCCTTTACATCTAGAAGTCCTTGTTGATGACACCAAAGTTAGATGAGTTTTGGTAGACGGAGGAGCAGGGTTAAATCTATGCACTTTAAAAATAATTAAGGCATTAGGTATCTTAGAAGCATGCATAGACACCACTAAGAGTATTGTCATTAAGGCTTATGATGATGAAGAACGAAAATAAAAGGGGGTGGTAACACTTCCTATCAAAATTGGTCCTATGGTAATGGAGACAAAGTTCCAGGTCTTGGATCTCACCCTCCCTTATAACCTTCTGCTAGGTAGACCATGGATTCATGCCATGAAGGTGGTCCCTTCCACATATCATCAGTGTCTTAAATTCCCTTACAATGGCACTGAAATAACTATAGATGGTGATCCCGATCCTTTTCAGTATTGCACCAATCTAAAGGAGATCCCTCAATGTCAAGTGCCAGTTAACCAAGAGGCCTCACCGTCTAATCCATCTTCTTATGTTGACCCATCTACACTCACTCGAAAATCTGTTTCACCCTCACTTCCTACCACTCCTAGGGTTGAGATCCAAGACAAGGGTTGTGGAGAGTATTACATGAAGACTTCTTATTGTGTTAGCCATTTGGTTCCTCCTAAGTCATATGGTTTACCTATAACAGGTAGGGGACAATCTATGATCACTATACATGTTCCCCCCGCAACAACTTTCACTAAATGGGGTGAATTAAGCAAAGAGGTTGTAGAGGCAGAAGATGTCACTTCATGGTTGTATAAGGAAGATAATCAAGAACCCCTTTTACTTGCTCATATTCCTACAGGTCTATATGGAAAGGGTTTCAAAATCATGAAAAGTAAAGGATATGATGGACAAAGTGGTTTAGGCTTAAACCAAGATGGCAGAATTGAACCAATATTTGTTTCTCAGTGGCCAAAAGGAGTAGGGCTAGGGTTTCAACCGATTTAGATTGGCGTTCCTAGTACTCCATTACCCTTACTTGAGGAAGCATGTGCTTCAGAAGATATTAAGACATCTCACGAACCAGTAGACCAATATCATTCTGACTCCCCTGATTCTAACGATTATGAGTGGGATTCCTTATCCTCTACTTCTTCCATGGACCTTGACAAATTATTTGGAGAACTTGACTTGATGTTAAGTTCCTCACCCAATCCTTTAAATTCTTGTCCACCAAAGAAAATGACAAAAGAGGAATGGTTTAAACACTATTATTGGGAATCACTTGATCCTACCTCTTGGCAACCTGAGCCATCTATTTCTGATAGTCAAACCCTGGCGTTAGGCCCACCTATTCACCCACCTAGACCCAAACCTAAGAGCAAAGAGGACCTGGTACAAGATTTTTGTAACCACATGAATAATTCAATATTTACCTTGACCCCATTAGAATTTGATAACTCCGACGATGACATGCCATTAGTCTACCCTCAGCTCATTGATTGGGATCAACAAGACACACCCGTCTTAGATACTTTTGAGAATGACGAAGCAATTGCTGAGTTCCTGGGATTACATGAAGGCATACCTAACAGAGATCATAAAGCTGGTTTTACCATGGACTTGGACAATAAAGCATATTTTGGGGAATCTGTTCAACCCTCCAGTCGCAAAAATGAGAAAAAGGATAAACAAAATGAAAAGGATGAGTCTCTAGGTGAAAACCAAAAGGCACCTCTAGATAATGAAAAAGTAAAAAGAAAGGATGCATCCGAAGGTGAAAACCTCTCTAAGGTGCCCAAGGATGGAGGTTTGAACATTCTCCTCGTTGCACAGGAAAAGTCACCCATGCTCGTTGAAGAATCCGTAGAGGTCAACATAGGCACAAAGGAGAATCCTCAACTGGTTTATTTGGCAGCGTCATTGACAATAGAAGAGAAATCAAAGTTCCATGACTTCTTTGCACAGAGACAGATAAATTTTGCTTGGTCATATGCTAACATGCCCGGGTTAGATCCTGAACTTGTTCTACATCACTTGCGTTTACAACCAGGTGCCAAACCAGTGAAACAAAAGCTGAGAAAAATGCACCCACAGATTGCTTTGTTAGTCAAGGAAGAACTCAAGAAACTCTTAGACGTTGGTTTCATCAGATCTATCAACTATGTAGATTGGATTTCCAATCTAGTACCAGTCACTAAACCAACTGGGGGCATCCGCATCTGCACTGATTTTAGAGATATCAACAAAGCTTGTCCTAAGGATGACTTCCCTTTGCCTAACATAGACATGATAGTTGACATGACAGCAGGCTATGAGATGTTGTCCCTTATGGATGGATTCTCAGGATATAACCAGATCAGAATTGCCACTGAAGATCAACCTAAGACAGCCTTCACTTGTCCTTGGGGAACGTATTGCTGGAATGTTATGCCCTTCGAACTCAAGAATGCAGGAGCAACCTATCAGCGTGCCATGACTACTATCTTTCATGATCTAGTGCATACTTGTATGGAGGATTATGTCGATGACCTTATTGTAAAATCCAAGACAAGGGCAGAACATCTACAGGTTTTAGACAAGATATTTCAGAGGCTGGAGAAGTATAATGTGAGACTCAATCCAAAGAAATGTGTGTTTGGAGTCAAGTCAGGAAAGCTATTAGGTTATATCATTTCTAGACGAGGCATTTAAGTAGATCCTGCTAAGGTGAAATAAATCATGGACATGCCACCACCCAACAATCTTAGTCAACTAAGGACATTACAGGGAAGGTTGCAATCTATCAGAAGATTTATAGTGCAGCTAGCAGACAAGACACATCCTTTTCAACATCTACTTAAGAAAGGAGTACCCTTTGCATGGACAACTAGGTGTGAAGAGGCTTTTCAACTGATTAAAGAATATTTAGTCACACCACCTGTCTTAATGCCACCTATTGAAGGAAGACCATTGATTCTTTATATTACAGCAACCCATTCATCACTCAGAGCATTGCTTGCACAGAATGATGATGAAAGTCATGAAAGGGAAGTCTATTATATTAGCCAGACTTTGGCTGGTTATGAGCTTAGCTATAGTAACATTGAACGTGCCTGTCTTGCAGTAGTATTTGCTACCCAAAAACTGAGGCACTACATGCTAAACCATCAAACAATGCTGATTGCTAAAATAGACCCTTTGAAATATCTTCTCAGCAAGGCAGCATTAACAGGGCGACTGGCCAAGTGGTTAATGATACTTAGTGAGTATGATATCTAGTATGTAGAAAGAAAAGCTATTAAAGGATAGGTCATTGCTGATCAGTTAGCTGACGCACCCATACAGGCAGATCACCCATTAGTTGCAGACTTTCCTGATGAGTTCATATTCACATTTGACACAAACATAACATGGAAACTATACTTTGATGGCTCACATACAAATCATGGTTCAGGGGCTGGGATATTGTTTATCACACCACAGGGTGACTCCATCCCTAAGTCATTCAGGATTGCATTTCCATGCACTAACAACATGGCAGAATATGAAGCTTTAGTGATAGGGTTACGCATGGCAGTCAAGTGGAAAATCAAGAACCTACAGGTATATGGCGATTCTCAACTAGTAATCAGATAGGTAAATGATGATTATGAGACTAAGGATGAGAAGCTTACTCCATACAAGCACATGGCTGATAGCTTTAAAGAGTACTTTGACAAAGTTGAATTTCATCAAATACCTCAGGTTTTAAACAAGGCAGCAGACGCTATGGCTACAATTGCATCACTTCTTGATATTCCTAACAACGTGCCTAAGTTTGAGTTCTTGGTGGAACAACTTTTGGTCCCAGCCTACGATATCCCAGATTCTGAAATGGTGTGTGACATCGTTGGTCCCAATTCCCCATGGTACAAAGACATCTATGATTACCTTCATGCCAAAGTCATACCCACTGGCCTATCAAATAACCAATGTAGAATATTCCTCCACAAGTCAGCCAAATACACCATTGTCGGAGACACCCTATATAGATGTGCCTTAGATAATACCCTACTGAGATGTCTTGATTCTACTGAAGCACAAGCAACCTTGCGTGGGGTGCATGAGGGTATATGTGGTTCCCATTCTAGCAGTCCTACCTTAGCCAAGAAGATTATGAGACTGGGTTATTATTGGCCTACTATGGAAAAAGACTCACATGTCTTTGTAACAAAATGCCGCCAATGCCAAGTTCATGGAGATTTGATACATGCCCCAGCATAGGAGCTCCGTCCTATCACGTCACCATGGCCCTTTGCCCAATGGGGACTCAACCTCACAGGTAAGATCCACCCCACATCATCTAATGGATACAAGTTCATTATCACTGCCACTGAGTACTTTACGAAGTGGATTGAAGCCATTCCTATGACATACATTACCAGCACACGGATTTCTAGATTTATCCTGAACTATATCATCTGTCGTTATGGTGTCCCTCAGTCCATAATCACTGATAATGGTCGTCCATTTAAGAACCAAGAAGTTCATCACTTGTGTGATGAATTTCATATCCAACATCACTTTTCCACTCCATACTACCCACAAGGTAACGGCCAAGCGAAGGCATCTAACAAGACCATTATTAGAATTCTCAAGAAAACTGTCAATGATGTTGGTCATGACTGGCATTTACAGCTTAACCCTGCCTTATGGGCTTATCGTAAAAGTATCTGTACTCCCACTGGTGCTACCCCATATTCACTTGTCTTTGGGTCTGAAGCCATTTTGCCTATTGAGGTTGAGATTCCCTCCCTAAGGGTATCCCTGAAAGGCCACATTGATGATGAAGAGTACTGAGTGTCGAGACTCCATGAGCTAGAATTTTTAGATGAGTGAAGACAGAAGGCACTAGACCATCTTCAAGCATACAAGAATTTCCTTTGTCATAGCTATAACAGGAGGGTCTTGAATAGAAACTTTGACATTGGTGACCTGGTTTTAATGGAAAACCCAAAGAATCAAGCAGAAAGAGACAAACCAGGAAAGTTTGAACCTAATTGGTTAGGACCTTATATTGTCACAGAAGCTTTTGGATCAGGAGCGTACCAACTCTCTACTCTTGAAGGGGAACCATTGTCCTCACCAATCAATAGTATGCATCTAAAGAAGTTCTACGCATAGCTTTTGGGAGCCTTTGTCTTAATTAGCAAAAATACAAAAAAATCACAAAATCACAAAAAAAATGTTATCAAGGTGAAAACCTAGCAAACAGGCGTCTTGGTAACACAAAAAAAAAATTATTAGATAATATGGAAAATAGTAAAGACAAATCATTCGTCCAATAGTGAAAACCACTTCGGTGGAGCTTTGGATAGGTACCATGGTGAAAACCTGGCAAACAGGCGCCATGTGTACTCAACTCTGCTCCTTTGTCTACTATTATTCTAATCTACCCTATACATAATCCTTATCCTTGTACATAGTACCTATCATTGTATATAGTCCTTATCCTTGTACATAATCCTTATCCCTGTACATAGTCCTTATCCTTGTACATGTTACCTATCCTTGTACATATCCCTTATCTTTCCTATCCATCATTTGTATATACCATTCATAATAAGTGGTAGTCTTTCCCATAACTTGGAACGATTGACATTGAGCGCATTTTATATCCCCTATTTTACCCTATCCATAGTCAATTGGTCTTATACTCGACTGGGGCCAAACACTTGACATGTGTCATATTGGTTCTTACATTGGTTGTGTTGAAGACGTAAAACCATGGAAAAATCCAAAAAAACATTGCAAAATGATCTGAGAAAACACAAAAACATCAGAAAACTTTAAAAAGACAAAAAAATCAAAACATTTCAAAAATCCAAATACAGAGTCAGAGTCAGTCGCACTTGTCAGTCTTTGTCGTTTTTCGAACTACATTGCCTCTACGATTGGACGTAGGCAAGGCCATCTGTCGATGTGCCCCTGAGGCATTAGGTCAGTCCGTTTAGGTTTGTCTATGTAAATTCATGAGTCAATCCATATGTCTATATGACAAGGTCATTGGTTGTGTCGAACTACGAGGTCTCTGTGTGTATAATGTAGGAAAGGCCATCAATTGATGAGCCCCTGAGGCTGCACTAGGTCAGTCCATTAGGGTTCGTCGCATTCACTTTCACACATGTCTTCTATTTGTAGTCAGTCTTGTCGGTCAAGTCAAGTTGAACTAAGAGGTCTCTACGTGTATAACGTAGGCAAGGCCATCAATTGATGAGCCCCCAAGGCCACACTAGGTCAGTCCTTTAGGGTTTGTCGTCACACACAGTCAATTGTCCACACATCATATCAAATCATGCAGTAATCTAGTGAACAAGTCAGCAATGTCTCTAAGTCAAATCAAACACCTTGCCAAACAAAAAAATTCAAAACAAATCAACCAACAGTCTGCTACAGGATGTGTCCTTCTTGGAAACAAACGTTATCAAAACAATCAACCTATGTCTTATACATGATGAGTCCTTCCTGCATAATCGATAAGGTCAAACATAGCCTTATACAAGTTATCACATCAACGGAATCTGACTCAACGTCTTATATGATACATGTCTTTCTGAAACCAGGCTTTGTCATAGATAGTCATAACATTGAAACCAGACTCACAGTCTTATTCGGTATGTGTATCTCCTGCAATCAGGCTTTATCAATCAACAAATCAAACAAACAAATCATGTTTTGGAAAATATTTTTACTGGCTTTTTGACTTTATGGCTTATTTATCTTATCATATATCTTGAATTGATGACTGGGATTCACGTTACTAGCTTTCTCAAGGATGTCCCATGAAGGATTTAGAGAAGCAACGATGTATCAAAATCCTATTTTCTTTGACTGTTGTCTGTCGACTGTCTTTTAAATTTGATTTGTTGTCATGTTACTAGTTTCCTCAAGGATGTCCCATGAAGGATTTAGAGGAGAAATGACGTATCATGGCCCGTCTTTTACTTTGTTTGCTATCTGTGGTTTGTCCTAACAAAAATACTGGGGCAACTTGTGCCCTTAGTATGAGTTAATGACAATCCTTGTCTGGGACTATCTGTTATTAGCAAGTGGATGACCTTGCACACCTTGATCTATGTCATATCATGGTGTTTTTCTCCATTTGTATTAGTCCTGCCCAATGATGATAAAGTGCAATACCTTTTGTGATACGAAAAAATATCGAATATTCCTAATACTAACATCTATCTTCTGTCTTTCATTCTTTGTCGATCTTTCTTTCCACACTAACAGTTCTTCTTTCTTGCATTATGACGAAGTCCTGTGACACAAAATGGTGTACATCATCCTGCATCAACATACATGTTAGAAACATACATACATATAGGCATAGTTCATATCTAGATCATCATGGCATAATCGACAATACTCATTAAAACCAATACATATTATAAGCATTTCATATACAATGCAACTATAAATACGGGCATCACATTACATTTGTATAACATCACATGTCATCTGCATCATACATACAACATCACATTGCATCTCATAATCATATAGGATCATACATCATATAGAACCATACATCACATAGAATCAACATTATCTCATTAGCTGCATAAACATCATAAAATACATATACTCATCCATCACATAGGCATGTCATATAAACATCACATGTATAAATAAATATTCCATAAATCAGTACATAGAAATGCATATCATGAGAATTGCCGCCAAAATCATATATATATATATATATCGCTCAAATGTGTCACCTCACAATGTCATAATGTATCAATAATACATGGAAGCCCGCAGGCTATAAGATCAAAATACAATGTCTCAAATGAATCTCCAGCAGTATCTCTATCCTGAACTACCACTGCCATCATGTCGAGAGTGTGTGGGAGAATGATGCTGGGAACCTGCTGATCTCTGAGCTGTGGGAGGTCTGTCATATGGCCCTCCTCTATGTGGCTGATCCACCCCCTCTATGCTAACTGTCCGCGTGTGGGTCCTAGTCTGAGACCTGCTACTATGTGCCACTGAAAAACTGGGAGCCCGTCTCTCTAGGGGAACCTCCGCCTCATATAGGTCCCGATAATATCTCTCCCTCTCTCCAGCTCTGACTAGCTCTCTGGCGAATGCAACTGATGGTCCTGTGCATAATGCTCTGAGCTCTATGAACCTCTGCTCAATCTCCTATTGTCGGGCTATAGCCTGATCCCTATCCATCAAGGCTCTGTCTCTCTCCACCTGATAGGCATCCCTCTCGGCCATCAATACTCTCATCTGATCCTCCAAGGAGGCAACCTGGGCTCGTAATGTATCCATGTCCGGATCCTCTACCCCTCTCTCATCCTGTCTGGCCCTGTCTATCCCATCCTCCTCCTCATCGAGCTCCTCCAAGATCTGATCTCGGATCTCTCTCTCATGATCATCATCCTCATCATCGTCCTCCTGGTAGGAACCTAGCAACCCAAGGGCATCAACCTCTGCCTCCTCTCCAACTACCTCCTCAGCACCTGCCTCCTCTCCAACTACCTCCTCGGCACCTCCCTCCTCTCTACCTGCCTCCTCGGCACCTACCTCTGCCTCTACTAGGATGTCTAGGATGTCTGGGATAACAGCCTCTGCTGGCTACCACCTCTGGCCACATCTAGCATAGCCACATCCTCCTCTCCTCCCCTCTCCTCTCGGATCAGTGACAAGGCTGGTCCTCGTCCCCGTCGACCACACCTCCCTCTCTTGCCTCCATGTCGGCCACCTCTGCCATCATCCCCTCCATCACCATGGCCACCTCTGCCTCCTCGGCCTCTCCCTCTACCTCGTCTACCTCGTGGACCTGTACTACACCGCTCTACTGATGCTGGCTGCCCTGGATCTGTCATGGGAATCGGCTTGTGTACTGCCCACCACTGATCATAAGCTGGAGTGGTCCCTGGATCTGCTGGTCCATCCCTCCATCTCCATGGAAGTTCATGTAAACCATCAATATATGCCTTTGTAGTGGCGACTGGAATCTCTGGCCCCCATAGTAGGACCTCTCGTGATGACCGAGCAAACTCTTCTCTCCCTCGAGGTACATCCTGTACCTCTCCAAACTATCTCAATACCCAATCAAGCAACTGCGGCTCTATAATGTGCATATGGGACACTGTCTGTCCCACTAAATATTGTGTCTGTCTACAAAAAGGCAAGTGCTCTCCCTCATCTGACCACACCTCGCAGCCCAGGTACGGTCTCCATGTAAACTCCTACATGGTGTCTACAGCATGTCTAAAGTAGCCTGTGTCCCCAATATGATGTTGTGTGGTCGCCCCCGCATAACGGAAGGCGTATGGAGCTCCACGAGGTAGGTCTACTGTAACAGGTGGTCTAAAAATAGCGATATGCTCCAACGCCCATATCATCAAAAGCGTGGTACCGCAGCTCATGGACTATGCCTCTCTATAGGCAATGTCATGCAAATGGAAGTACAACATCCCTAGCACACAAGAACCCTAGGCATATACAACTCGGTGCTCGAGCATGCCCACTAACATCTCCCCCCATCCCACAAGAAATCCATGACCTCGGCGGTTAGGCAGTACTATACCGCCTATCAATGTCTCTACTAGACAGTCTAACTGTCTATACCTCTGAGCCAATACCCGCCACCTAATCTCATAATCATCAACCCCTAGTTGTCTAATATCAGCATGGGGGTAATATCTGCACATCTCAGCAATCCCCCTCTGAGTATCATAGACTACCCAGGTGCCTCTAATAGGCAGTCTCAATATCCTATATACATCCTCTAATGTCACCGTGGCCTCTCTAGTCGGTAGGTGAAAGGATGATGTCTCAGAATGCCACCTCTCGCATAACGCTGTCAATAATCCCCGATTTGCCCGAATCTGGGGCATATTGGTCACATGCAACAAACCCAAATGCCATAGAGTTCGTCGCTCAGCCAGCCGCAAACTGTCTCTGAATCGAAACATCATGGGTCTCGACTCCCGTGTATAAATAGGGTCTAGTACAACCTGCAACAACATTATACATGCCTCATGTTAGCCGGAATCATCTAGCCTAGGGCGAAATGACTGTTTTAACATAAAATGCAAATGCGTCATTATTTTGCACATGCGTCATTCTTTTACACATGCGTCGTTTTTTCACAAATGCGGTTCACAAATTCAATATGCGTCATTATTAAACAAATGCGGCTCATATTATTCAAATGCGTCACAAAACTATCATTTGCGTTTCAAAATGTCAAATGCGTTTCAAAATACACATATGCGGCTATAAATATGCACATGCATTCCAAGAAATCAAATGCGTATCAAAATAATCAAATGCGTTTATCCACTAAAACCTACTCTAACCGACCGGCGTTAAAATTCAAATGCGGTTTTTCGCATACATATGCGTCGTTCGCGCATACATATGTGGTGCAAAATTAAAAATGACGTAGGAGTAAAAATTGAATTAAATGCATTAAACAACACGCAAATCAAAAAATTTCAAAAGGCAAGTTTAAGGTCCATACCGGGGGGTCCGCGCTGGCTGGTCTCTGGTATGTCCAGATCCTGTATGCGCGGTGATGGGTGGCTGGAACTGAAGACATCATCGCTATCAATCCAGAGCAAATTTTCAAATCTCTAAGCTATGTGGGTGCAAATGAATAGTTTTTCACCCCAATTCAAATATATACCTAGGGCTTAGGTGGCATTTCTTTCCTACTGGTAATGTAAACTTCCATTTTCCATCATCCCGTACCCGTCCCTCCCATTTCCGAACCCAAATCCGTCAACTGCATTGCATTTCTGCCTATCTACTGGACTAATCAGGAGCATTTCCAAATTTTTCTGAACATTTCGGAAATTTGTCAATTTTCCCGAGGGGGCATACCTTCACCTGTTTTAATCTGGAGTATGACTGGGGCATATTTTTATCGACTGTCTTTGACACAACGCCGAAACAACATTGTATCAAAGAGGGGCAAATGTAGACACCGAAATTTGGTCTAGGCCTACGACTTTAATATTCTTCATAATTCGTATTTTTCATGGTCATGATTAAATAATGTCAATTATTTAATTATTCTCTATAGTCTTCATTTCTTCTATTGATTAAATATTCTTAATTATTTAATTAATTCATCCTCTTTTATTTCTTCTATTAATTAAATAATCTTAATTATTTAATTAATTCACACTTTTCTTTATTCTATCTAATTAATTAAATAAATGCTTTTTATTTAATTATGTTACTAATTAACCTTATCCGTCTTGTCAAATTAAATAAATTCTTATTTAATTTATTCTTTATCACATTTCAACTATAATTAAATAAATTCATTATTTATTTAATTATTCGTTTAAATCCCTTCATCATTTAATTAAATAAATCTTATTTATTTAATTACTCTTCGAATATTGAGTCTTGAATTAAATGAATTATTTAATTCATTAATTCTATTTTAACACATTCCTCTACATTTTAAATAATTATGTGAGTTATCTAAGTATTCACTTTTACTCGACTCGACATCTATTTTAATCGTTCAATTAACTATTGATTTAATGTCTAAGTGGCTGTCTCGAGTAATCTCTTCGTCAAGTCAGTCAAATCGTCTAGTTCTAACTCAATTGCGTGTACATGCGGATTAATGAAATATTCTTATTTAATTAATTAAGTGTTGTGCGTGCATTTAAACAGAGATTTGTTATAATCAATCTTCATCTTTGTCATGCAAAGATATTTCTTATGTTTTCGAATGCCGAACTAAAGATTAAATCATTTATTTAATCTTTAATTCTATTTCTAATTCGAATCACTCATGTCATCACTGTCAGTTATCAGAATGCATGTCTAATCAGTCAATCTCAACCGTGCGTTGATCTTTCGATCTTGGCCTGTCGTTCGAATAATCAATTTTCTATAAATTGATTTGTCATTCTCCATTCCAATCTCTCTCGTGAATTTTATAACTTTGGAGAGCACTTTGTCTTGAATCTTCGATATTTTGCTAATCACTATCTTATGCTATACTTGCATGAATTTACTTACAAATCTGAGGGCAATTATACTACACAAGCAAAATGGAGAATGGAAATCGAGATGCATCATGGAAATACGTTTGGAATTTGTGAGATTGTTCTAGTTTTAATTACGTTTTTGACTTCCTATGTTCTTTGTTGCTTAACGAATGAATTTGCATTTTAGATTTTAGTATTGTATGCATGTGTGCTTCTAATGATCTTCTTTGTTGTCTATTGTGCAAAGCTTTTATTTGGCGTTACAATATGTATAAAAATTTGATATTAGTAATAATATTGATTTTAGTAAGATATTAAAAGGTTTTTTATTTTTAAATATATATGCATTCTATAGTAAGGAATGGAAAGAGTTGTTTTAGTTCATAAATTGTTATGTAGTACTTGACTCACTTTATCTTGTATTATTTAGTATAAAATATTACAAAAATTGTTACAAATAAGATGATAATGTGATTATTATGTTTGAAAAAAGGTGTCTTAACCTTGCATTCCTAATATTTGTTTTAGTCTATTTCATATGCATTCATTATTTTGTCTTTTATTGGTTTTGTCTTCTTGTGGGAGATTTAGCATCCCATTTGGAGGTTTATTAGATTTCATCTTTTAAGAAGGTTTTTCCTCACATGAGGAGTAGGAATTCCACTTTGAGGTTACATTTTGGCTATGTAAAAAAATATAGTGATGTGTGTAAAATCATCATGATGGGAGTTATGTATGACATATTCTTATGATGTGTAAGAGCATGTAAAAGAGAGGTTAAATTAGGATTTCTACCAACATAATGATACATATGGACACTTGATGTAGAGCATTTATGAATGAGGAAAAATTGGGGCACTCAAGTTGGATGGTCAAATATGACAACTATGATAGTTGTATGATGTATTAGGAATATGCTAAAAATAGCTAGAGGGACCAAGACCAAGAAGGTGGTGTTTGAATTTGGACCCAAGTTTAGGCATCTAACTTCTTATGGTTTTCCTAAACCATTAATGGTTTCTAGTTTGAAATCTTTCCTACAAATTGGTGCTTGGATTAGTAGTTTATATGGTTAATTTCTAGGCATTTTATGCTTTTGGAATCACTCCAAATTTGAATGTTGGCGATATCTTGTATTCTTTGTAAGTGTATTGCAATCTATTGATTTATTGAATAATAAATTGGGCTAGTTTGGAGTGTGGCCGTTTTCTATTGAAAAAGTTTTTTCCATCACACTTGTGTCATGCTATATTACTTATTTCATATCTATATTAATTTCTATTGTTTTAGTTGTAAAGATTGAAAAAAATGCACATTATTCTCTTTATATGAAGCATTTTTGCAACCTTACTTCTTTCTAGTTAGTATAAGAGCTTGATCATCTTTGATCCTGTAGCATCATAAATTGTGACCCTTGACAATTTCACACTAGATTTTTTCTCCCTCCTATGTGCATGGATCTAATTGTACATATAATGTCCTAAATTATGCATTCAATGGCCCATTTGAACATTTATCGAGAAATCACATGTACAAAACCAAGGTAAATAGTTAATATTTTTCTCCCAACACTTTGCACTTTGAAATTAGGTCTAAGACAATGGCACCCTAGGAAAATTTGTCCCCCTATTTTGGCTCCAATTTTTAATATTTTAGAGTTGGAATTTTATTATTTGAATTTCAAATGTCAAATATCAGCTATCAAGATTTAATTTGCAAGAAATTAGATTAATTACATATAAATACCTAGTTATTTCATCATTAAGAGCATTATTAAGCAATTATTATCAATTCAAGAGTAGTCAAGAGTCAAATTATTACAACATTTCAATATTGAAGCATCATGTCATGTTTTATCCAAATTGCAAGAAAGCCTTGAGGAGATGTGCATGACTTCGGTCCTTCAAGGAAATCATATTTGAGTGGTGATTTGTATTCTATTGTTGATTCATCATTCATTTATCATTTAGCATCTATACTTAAATGGATAAGCTCTCTTTCATTAATTTTTCCAATGTGGAGGTGGAAACACCAACACGAGGTTTGATTGAAGCAAGCCCCTATATGGTACAACCCTTCCTCTCTCTTTAAATGTGCAGCTTTCAAATTTGAAGATGATTTGAGGAAGATTGAAGAATAGTTTTTCATTGTTGCATTTGAACCCTACAACTTGACAAGATGCATAAACTCAGTTATCTCAAAATTGACAAAGATTAGATAGAGAGATCTAGAAGGAAGAAACCTTTGATCAAACACCTAAGGACTATGAATACATATTGCAAATTAAGTTACTCATACATAGGCACCCCAAGTGACTTAGTCGTGTAAATTCAGCTTCAAATTTATTTGACAAGTGCACACAATTAGTCTACTAAGTTTTTTTTTTAACATCAAATTTATCTATCACTTTCAAGATTTGTTGTTTTACATTAGAACAATGCATTTCCATAGTTAACTATTTGCATCATTGAATTTCATCAAAAATTCATTTCTAACCCTCAAAAAAAAATTTAGATCTAGGGTTGACTGACTCATCTTTTAGGTTGCAAGTTAATCTTATGTCCCTTGCCCATCTAAATTCTATTTTTTTTTAATAAAAAGTGTTAGAAACACAAGACAACTAAGAGGAGGGTGAATCGCGTGTTCGTTAAAACATCAAACCCTCATCTAGACTTAGCATGAATGAAAAAAAATGTAAAAACAACACATTAAACACCAAGCACAATAGAACACCATAGTTACGTGGAAAACCCAAGAAGAGAAAAAAAATGGTGAGGATTAGATCACAATATATATGAATGGAAACACTGATTATAATAAGCTCACTACTGGAAGGGTCACTACCCAAAGAACTCACTATCTAGAAAGAAAGAAGGTTTCACTACAAATGGGTCACTGTTGGATCAGAAAGAAGAATGAAAAAGACTATTACAGAGAGAAAAATATCTTAGAGTAATAGGATAATCCACCACAACATCCATAACCTTCAACTCATTGCCTCAAGTAAATTTTTGGATCACTGAAAATGTAGACACCTTTTTCTCACTACTTTCGATAGCCTTAGTCATTTAATATCACACTCAAATCATAATACTTGATCACATTTTGTACTATAGCACAACACACACCTTCTCCAATAATTTACCTTCCATATATACCATCTGTAACTTTAAAAATATCTTCAAGTTAGCTACAATAAAACGTATGCACCTCAAATGAGAAAACACCAAATAGGTCAGCACCAAACAACTCCTTGATGGAAAGAGATGAAGGTAGACCATGCTAAGGGTTAACCAAGACCCAAATCTAGACTAAAATGCTACCCCACGCTTCCATAAGCAACGAAGCACAACCACAATTAGTGTTAACAAGACATGTTTTCCAAACCAATATTAACGCCCTTAAGCAATTAAGTTCACTCTTCACAAGGTCTAAAATCAACATGCAGACCACATAGCAACACCAAACAACTTTCTAGAATATTCTAACATCAACATAATATCCAATATCATTGTCGCAACCATGTACAATTGAAGAACACAACCATATTGTGTAACCAATCAAACTATTACAATTAACAACTCATGAATCCAACCTTGTAGATAAATTGAACATTAACCACACTAAGGGAAGATAGATATAGACAATATTATCACTTTCCCAAATTTGCATGACACAAAACTTCAACACGGAGAAATGCAAAGCAATCTCATTTTTTTTCCCAAATAGCTTGCTTCACAGTCCACACACTGGTGAACACAACTTCCACTGCCTCATGATCCAGAACTTGAAAATTTGGATATAACATATTTTAACACCTCTAATCAACATATCCAAACTACACAAGCATAACTTCAATATTGAAGAAATGTAAAGCAAAACAAAAAATATCACTCAGGCACATTGTATACTCTTTTATTCAAATTTTCTCAAAAGTATTTGGAAACCAAGTGAACATATTGCAACTACAACATCTACTCATCACAACCATACAATATATCAATGAAAGAATTGACGATAGCACCACAACTTATTCTCATCAAGATTGCACAAGGGGTTGACATCAATATGACATCAAACCACAACAACATAGTGCAATAATTTCCAACAACTCCAACAATATCCATATACAATAAGTTCCACATATAATGGGTTGACATCAATGAAAACACCAGCAATTTCCAACAATCTCCCCCAACAACTCAAGTTTCAAATAATCTCCCCCTTTGTCATTGATGGCAGCACCTATGAAAAACCATTAATAACAAAAGCAACTTTATATCTATCTCGACATTTAGAACTCTCCCTTACAAAAGCACTCATACCTTTCACTCTTTTCAAACTTTTATCTCTCTTGCACTATGGTTTTTCAACCAGCTCTCTCCCCCTTTAACATCAATGGTAAAGGAAATACTTGCACCTTTCACACATTCTCTCTCAAAGGGACAACACCTACATAGAATTTTTTTTCTTTTTTTCTCTCCCCCTTACAAATTCATACACCACTTTGACAACACTTTCTCCCCTTGACTAAAACAACCAAATTCACTGCTACCTAATCCCCTAAGAGGTATCCATCATCATTCCAAGACAAAGAATAAATCTTGAATAGCTCTCCTAGATAGATGCACAATCTTATGCATCTAGTTGAAGGAAGGAGGGGCAATGACCCCTAGCATCTACTAGAGATACTCAAATGTATCTTTTGGAAGAGCCTTTGTGAAGATATTTGTAACTTGATCCTTTGCAGGAACATACTATAGCTTCACTTCATTCTCAGGCAACCTTCTCTCTTAGAAAGTGATATCAGAGTGAGATATTATTTTTCCTTGAATGCATTACCAAATTCTTTGAAATGTTGATAACACTTGTATTATCACAAAATATAGAAATAGGTTCATCATATGATACTCTGATATTCCTCAATGTTTACTTAATCCACAACACCTATGTGCATCAAGATGTTGTTGCAATGTATTATGCCTCTACAATAGATAATGACATTGAATCTTTCTTATTACTTAACCAAGAAACCAATTTGTTTCCAAGAAAGAAATCACCTTTGCTTGTACTTTTTCTTTCATCCACACAACTTTCCTAATCCGCATCTATATAACCACTCCAAGAGAAATCAGTGTACCCTTTGGATAACATAGAACATAGTATAGAGTGCCCTACAAATATCTAAATATCCTCTTGACTGCTACCACATGTGATTCTCTAGGATCTTCTTGAAATCTAGCCACAAGACACACTACATGCATAATATTCGATCTAGTAGCGGTTAGTTATAGCATTCCACCAATCATTTATCTATGCTTACTTTGATTTGTCTTAGGATATTTATCATTTTTTCTCAACTTGCAACCAGTAACCATAGGAGTACATACTGATTTAGAGACCTCTATTACAAACTTCTTTAATATTTTGATTGTTAAATGAATAATGCCTTTTTTTGTTTGATTGATTTATAGTCCAAGGAAGAAATTTATCTCCCCAAACATTGACATTTGAAACTCATTCTACATTTCTTCTGCAAACCTCTTACACATTTCTTTATTTCCTTCAAATATTATGTCATCAACATACACAACCACAATCAAGATTTGATCTCTCTCAACTTTGAAGTAAAGATTGCTATCTGTGGTACCCTTTTTGAATCTCTACTACAATGAGTACCTGTCTAATCTTGCATGCCAACCTCTAGGAGCTTTATTGAGTCCATATAGTGCATTCTTCAATCTGTAAACCATATTAGGATCTTCTAATAACTGAATTACTTCTAGTTTTTCAATGTATACCTCTTCTTCCAACTCTCCATTCAAGAATGCATACTTCACATCCATATAATAACTAAAATATTTTTGGTTGTTCAATGTCCTTATGTGCTACAAAGGAAAAAAAATCCTAATGTCCTCCATTCTTACCACCAGAGTAAATGTCTCCTCAAAATCTATTCCTTCCACTTGTGAGTGGCCCTTACACACAATCCTGGCCTTATTTTTGACAACTTCTCCATTCTCATTCAACTTGTTCTTGAAAACCCATTTATTTCCTATCACATTCTTATTTCTTGGTCTTGGGATTAGTTCCCAAGTCCGATTCTTCTCAATCCACATCAATTCTTGTTTCATATCTTTGATCCAATTCTCATCATTGCATGCTTCAATCACTATCTTAGGTTCTACTTTAGAAAGTAAGCACAAATTTACTTGTTCCTCTATCATAGAATCTTTTCTTCTTGTCAACACACCTTTTCTCTTGTCTCCAATGATTTGATCCTCAGAATGATTCTTCTGCACATACTAAGGAGTCTTAGGATTCCTTTCTAGAGCTTATTTCTCTTCCACTTGCATTTCCTTTTCCTTTCCTTCCTCATTTTCTTATTCTCTACAAGAGGACTCATCAAATTCATATCCTTCTATCCATACTAAGATTTAATGTGGTTCTTCATCCACTTTGACACTTGCACTTTAAACTATCTTCTTCAGCCTCTTGTTGTTCCATCTATATTTCTTTCTCTTTGTATAATATCCAAGGAATATTCCTTCATCTAATCTTGTATCAAACTTTCCTAAGTTTTTTTCATCTCACCTAATATAACATTTTCTTCTAAACACTCTAAAATATTCAATAGTAGGAGTTCTACCATACCATAGCTCATAGGGAGTCTTTGAACTATTTACTATTGCTTGTACTTTTTTTAGTATGTAAAATGCAGTGTGAATAGCTTCTCTCCAATAGGCATCTAGTAGGTTTTCTTCCTTCATCATAGTCCTTGTTGCTCCCTAAATAGTTGTGTTCTTCCTTTCCACAACTCCATTCTACTAAGGAGTCCTAGGAGCTGACAAATTCCTTTTTATTTGATGATCTTCACAAAAATTGTTAAAATCATTGAAGGTGAACTCACCACCTTTTTCAAACCTCAAACACTTGATTTTCACATCCATTTCATCCTCAACCATGTATTTAAATTCTTTAAATTTTTCTAGAGATTCTTATTTTTCCTTGAGAAAAGTTACCCAAGTCATTCTAAAGTAGTCATCTATTAACAACATGAAATACTTATCACCTTGAAAGCTTCCTATTCTTGTAGGTCCACATAGGTCTATATGCACAAACTCCAAGGGTCCTACGATAGAATATTCCTTAATTTTGAACCTTTTTCTTGTCTGATTTCCAACCTAACACTCTTTACAAATTGCATTGATAGGCTTTGTAATTTTTGGAAAATCTCTCACAGCCTGAGTAGAGTTGATCCTCACTAGGCTATCAAAATTTATGTGACACATTCTTCTATGCCATAGACAACTTTCATTAATTTGATTCATAAAGCACTTACCATTTACACCTTTGATCTAATGCACATTCCCTTATTTCCTTGTTCCTATAGCAACCAGGGTTCTGGAGCTTCCTTTTCTAATCTCACAACTGATCCAGAAAGAAAATAGGATGGTGGGAAATTCCCACTATTCTCCTTCGTCCACTCACTAATGTCCTAAGAACCCAAATTGGATTGACTATCAACCCAAAAGGGTGAGTCAATTCTCAACAAGGAAAACCTAGGAGGGGGGTTCTTTAAGATTTGAGGGGCTCACCACTAAGCAAAAGCTTGGAAAAGACACTTTAACATTCAACTCACAAAACCTAGCAATGCAAGCTAAATGATGGATGCAAATGATGAAATTAAGTAATAGAAAGTTATGATGTATGTACCTGGGAAGTTTGGAAATGTAATGAGGATTTTAGAACTGCAAAAATGCTGACTAAATATGCTATGGAGGACTAAGGCACCCTTACTGTTGTCTTAGTCTTGTTGTTTTTCGAGGTAGATGCAGAATCTTCAAATGCCATAATAGGATCCAAAAGAATCTTTGCAAAATTCCACTTAGAGGACTAAGATGCCCTAGGTGGCAACTTAGTCCTGTCTTAAATTTATGCAATCTCTGAATGTGGTCCCGAGGTTCAAGGTCTTTACTTCCTTCTTCACCAAGTCTTCATATCTGAATCTATAAATAACCTGCAAAACAAAGGAAATTTAATTGATTGTTTATGGGGGTTTTCCTTGGTCAAACCCCTTTTTTGGTAATTAAACCTTGATGAAAATGCATAGATCTGAAAATGGAAATGTGTGTGTGCCCTAATCTTAACTCTGTATAAGATTATGCAAGATAGAACATGGAGAAACCCTATTCAAATGTGTTAGAAGATAATTTCTAAGATGCAAATAAAAATGACCTACAAAGGAGATCTCAAATCACCCTAATAGGCGAAAAGCATGAAATGTACCTTCCTTAGGTAGAAAATAGAACAACAGTGGAAGATGGAATCAATCAAGAAACAATTCCTTAGGCTTGGAAGTAGGGCTAGTTGCATCTCCAACCTATAATCTATCATGATCCTGCATAGACATCCATCATTATTCTTTGACAATGCTAGATCTTGAATTGAAAATAGACTTGAAAAACCTGCAAAAACACAATAGAAGGCTACTCCAAGACTTCAATTCCTTGCTTCTTGAAACTCTCCTTCAACTTGCTTCAGAACTTGCTTCACTTATCTCAACTTTCTTCAACTTATGTGAAAAATGGGTGTGAATCTTACTTTTATAGGCAGTCCTATCTAATAACCTGGTTATTAGATCCCAAAGGCTGACAAAATGTCAAATTCATTCAAATATTTTTATTTCCTACTCTTAATTCCCAAAAATAAAGCCCTTGGGACTAAGACTCCCTAGGTGGTTTCTTGGTCCCACTAAGGGGGACTAAGACACCACCAAGGGCATCTCGGTCCCACAAGACTTATTTTGCAAATTTGAAAGGTGGGCTACCAAGATTAAAGGTTGTTTATGGATTTTGGTTGGGTTTACAGATGAAATATGCCTCGGGATGCACCAAAAGGGGTCTTAGGGGCCCATGATAAGTGACCTAAAGGGAATTTAATGCAAGGGATGCTAAAATAGGTCCAAATTAAGTGTGAAAATGCAAATGTATGCATTTTTATACACTGCATTTAGCCCCCAATTTAGCGCCCATATGACACTATGTGCATATCCAAGCTAAAGTACTTCAAAAAGTAACTTTATAAAAGGATACTCATATGGATTCATTAGGGATAATAAATCCCCCACTATAGTTACCTAAAAAACCACAATGTTAGGAACCGCATCCTACATCATAGATTTATTAGTAGCTCAAACATAATCCACTTATCTAACTTGCCTAGAAAATTGAATTTGAGGGTAGATGTATGCCCCCCTTGATTCTACTTGCTTTACGGAGGTGGAATCAAGGTAGCAATCCAACCACATAAAACTGCACAAGTCTATCATAGGGAATTTCCAAGTACCATGCCACCTAATGATAGACATTTTATGAGAATGAGATTGGAAACATAATTCCAACACAATAGATGGCATCAGAAACAGAGTTCGCTAGCTCCTAATATATTAGTATAAATAAAAATCACTTGTTTTATTTTTAACAAAAAGTGACCTAAAAATGCATGTATATAAAGATAAAAGGGGAGGTAATTCATATTCATTTTATCTTTTACCTTTTTGCAGAGTGAGCTTGGAGTAGAGTGAGCCATCATGTTGAGAATACAGCCATCCACTCATCCACGAATTGAGCTTCTATGGGAGGCGGTCACACGGGACGAGCTATAGCCTACTATGTGTGGATTTCGCCTTGTTTGTACTTTGATTTAGTCAATTTTTTATGTTTTTATGAAATTTTTAGATGATTTTAGAGTCTAGGGATGGTTTTTCTTTCATTTTTCTAGATTGTGGCAAAGTATCCCACTTTGTTGCAAAGTGTCCCACTTTGTTGCAAAGTGTCCCAATTAAGGAATAAAGTGTCTAGAAACATTAATTAAGATATTCTAGAGCTACTTTATCATAATTTTTGACCATTAAAGTATAAATTTAAGTTTTTAAGATATTTTAAATGACATTTTTCTTCTTTTCTATGGCAGACTACACCTCGGTCGCACTAGCACCTAGGAAGCCAAATATTCAGCCATCTAGGAGAGCTAGTCAATCAGCTACCTAAGGAGGACATGCATCGCATACTACAAGTGCCCATTCGAAGAGAGAGGATTTTTATAGCATAGGGAAAGAGCTTTGAGGAGATGCGGTTTGATACAGAGTATGGCCTAGGGAGACTGATTCATCGCAAGATCATAGGACCGCACATTAAGCTTGCATGGCTTCTACATGTGCAATCACCACTCATCAGGTGCATCATGATTTTCACAATAGCGTTAGTACTAGTCCCTAATGGTTGTGGGGCACATCTAGAGGGGGGATAGTGCACATGATTTGAGACATAGAGCACTACAGTGTCGTATTTGCATGGGGTTGGAGCATACTAGCACACTTGTATTA
Organism: Sequoia sempervirens; assembly: GCA_007258455.2. Lineage (NCBI taxonomy): Eukaryota > Viridiplantae > Streptophyta > Pinopsida > Cupressales > Cupressaceae > Sequoia > Sequoia sempervirens. The sequence goes on from VDFB02109857.1 coordinate 223,373, forward strand.
TGACTTGGGTCAGTTTACTTATGGGGAGGTGAATAGCATGATGCATTGCACTTTACTACAAACTTGGTGCCTAGAGCACATTACCTGTACTAGACCGAGAGGATTTCTAATTACCAAAGCAGTGGGATACCCACGGGCCTTTAGATATCCACTTAGATAGGAATGGAAACATGGTGATGTACTATTTTGGAGGGTCATATTTGATAGGTTGAGTGAGGAGGATATTGTATGGAGACTTTATCTGATGGAGCTATTCTAGCTAGACACTACAAGATAGATGAGGCAGATGCATAGGGATAGACTTTTGTTGGGACGAAGTGATCACATAGTGACACCCTTCTACTACAATCATGGCATGAGATAGTTCAGGCGGATATAGAGACAACTAGTATTGTGGTCTTCATACAGACGATCTGTACAGAGTACACACAAACTTGGGAACCTTAAAAAATTGACAATAGATGATGTTTTCCAGAGCAATGTAGAGGAGGAGGATACAGACGTGCCCCTAGTCTCTGACGCTGACTACGTCAACATGAAAAAGGAGTATAATGAGTGGTGGGAGGTGGTTCAACCAGGACCTATCTTTCCTATGGGATATCCTATGGGATTTGTAAGACCTTTACCAAATCCAAGGGAGGAGGACAAAGAATCAGGAAGGAGGGTAGATCCAACAAACCTATTTCCAAATGGGATGAGGAGTCAGAGGAGGAAAGTGACTATGAGGGAGAGGAGGAGGATGAGGAGACAAAGGATGAGCAAAGCTAGCCTACGAGCGAGGACAATGAAAGAGGTGAGGCTAGTCCTCGTAGACCTGAGTGGAGAAATACAGTTCCCACATGGGTTATGAGGTCATAGTCTACACGTGCCAGTTTCCAAGAGCATGGGGAGAGCAGTAGGACATTTGAGATTCCTACAAATCATGCTACAGACCTAGGTGATGATATTTATTATTATTCTTTATGTTTTTATGTATATCATGCTCATGTATGTGTATATATTATGATGATGTATAATGATTATTCTTATTATTTTTCTCATAGGGCCCATGATAGATCTTGAGGACCTCTTCCGATGTGCGGCTATTGAGATAGTGACACCCCTTCCTATAGATGAGGTTGTTGTCACATATTACACGCCCCCACAATTCATGGTGCAGAGCATGGACCTATTTGAGCCTTATGTGAGACTTAGGGGAGCATTTGATAGCATATCCAAGCATGTTAATCGAGCTAAGGGTCAAGCATCAACACTAGAGGTGGAATTAGAGGAGGCTTAAGCAGCTTAGAGATCTGATAGAGAGGCTATCTTACAGTTAGAGGTCAAGTGACCACAGAGAAAATGCTAGAATCCAGGCTGATAGAGACCGCGCAGAGCAAGAGCATGTGGATACACTAATACGGGAGGGTGAATTACGCGGGGCACTACAGACTATGTGGGAGATGTCTACCATGAGTAGCTCTCGATCACACAACACCATCTCTCGACAAGTGAAGACACCAGATCCTGAGGGATCCAACAACCATAGGCCATAGTGACATTGTACTATTGATGAGATGTATTAAAACTTTATGATATATATATATATGAGCATGTGTGGATTTTATATTTATGTGTGTCAGATGGCAATGTGATTTATTAAATAATCTCTACTAGAATATTCAATAAATATCTCCATGATCTAACATGTCTTTTCTTAAGTTTTCTTAGCTTTATGATGTAGTATGCTATGCTAATTAAATGCACTCATGATTTAACTATAGAATATTAAATGCAAATAAGGATTTAATCTAACATAACATAGGCCATAAGGTCTAAATAGCATGATACATAAAGTAAGAATCCAAAACCAAATTAGACCCACTACTCGACTATTCAAGACACAGGAAACCATGTGTTAAGAATGAAGCAAGCACGAGAGATAATGGCATACTATCCATTAGCTCTAACAACACTACTTTAAGAACTCACACCATTTAGAAAGGATAGGTATCATACTAACACAAATGTGTGGCATTGATAGGTTCCCAAAGATGTGTACCATCCATTTCAGATATCAGGTATTCTCCAGACCTATAGCTTTCTTGAACTACATAAGGTCCTAACCAATTAGGGCTAAACTTTCCTTTCTTTATCAGGTTAGCATTGAATTTTTTTTTATTCTCGTATAGCACCAAATCACCCTTGTTGAATGAGCAGGGGATGACATGATCATTATAACTCATTGCATTTTCTTATGGTAAGCTTGAATATGTTTGAGGGCATTGATGCACCTTTCATTGAGAATTTCAAGTTGGTGTAATCATTGTTCCCTATAAGTATTGTCATCAATTATCCCTTAAAGAGAGATTCTTAAGGAGGGAATCTCTAACTCCAGGGGCATAATTTCCTGGACACCATAAACAAGGTTGTAAGGTGTGTTTCTCAGTGAAGTTTTGATACCAGTATGATAAGCCCATAACACATATGTTAATTGCGTATGCCAATCTTTATTATGTTTGTTCACTATTTTTCTTAGAATTTATTCAAGAGTTTTGTTAGTTGATTTAGCTTGTCCATTAGATTGTGGGTAGTAAGGTGTTGAAAATTGATGTTGTATATTAAACGTTTCTAAGAACTTCTTCACATCATTATTCTTAAATGGTGTCCCATTGTCTAAAACTAACGTGAAAGGAAGTCCAAAGCAAGCAATAATGTGTTCCAATATGAAACGACATATTACATTGACGGTTGTTGAACGCAAGGGAATAGCTTCTACCCATTTCATGAAATAATTTGTCGCTATGATTATAAACGTGTGTCCAACAAATGAAGATGGAGATTTTTTTCCAATAATATCCAAACCCCATACCGAGAATGGCCAAATAGGAACTTGCGCACGAAGATTAGAGGTAGGAGCATGAATTAAATTTTGATTCTCTTGACATTTATGACATTTCTTGATGTATTCAAAGCAATCTTGTTCCATATTTTTCCAATAATATCCCATGTAGATTATCTTGTGAACTAATTATCTTCCTCCAATATGCCCCCTACAAGCACCCACATGATCTTGTTCAAGTGTTATAGGGATTTCGGATTGTTTAAGACACCTAAGAAAAATGCCATCAAAGGACCTCTGATATAGGATGTCCACCAAGATGATATATCTAGATGCAAATTTTCGAAGACGAGAGCGATTGTTTTTATTTGTTGGCTTATGAAAGGTACCGTCTTTCAAATAATTGAATATTGTATCATACCATTCACTCGAGTTTTCAATGGTTGTTGCTAACACTTTGTCTTCTTGATCTTCGATTGATTGTTTCATAATTGTATGCACAATAAAGGTGAAGTCCTTTGAAGGATCTTGAGGGGATATAAGAGAATTTGCACTTGCCATTGCATCCACATGATTATTATATTTTCAAGGGATGTTATCAATGGTGAATGATTCAAACTTCTCTAACAAATTCATTGTGAAATCCTTGTATTTTGATAATTTTTCATGCTTTGTTTGATATGTTTTGTTTATTTGTTTGATGACTAATTGTGAATCACCAAATATCCTAATGTCTCTAGTGCCCATTACTAGAGCAGCATGCAATCCATCGAGTAATGCTTCATTCTTAGCAGTGTTGTTTGTACATAGGAAATTTAACCGATATGATAAGGGAATAGGCCCTTTTGAGGGAAATTTTATTATAACCCTCATGCTAGAGCTAGTTCTACACTTAGATCCATTAAAATACAATTCCCATGTATTTTCTTCGATTGTCAACCCATTATTGTCAGGGAAAGAATTGTTACTAGGTAACGCTAAAGGAGAAGGAGCATCAGCCAACTGGTCAGTCAAGGCTTGACCCTTAATTGATTTTTGTGAAACAAATTTAAGGTAAAACTAAATTAACAACATTACCCACTTAGCTAAACATGCTAATAAGTCTTTTTTAGTGAAAAGGTGTCTTAAAGGGTCAAACTTCGTCATCACTTGTATTTCATCATTCAATAAGTAATGTTGCAACTTACTGGTAGTGAATACAAGATCCAAAAACTATTTTTCTATTGTTGTGTATTTTTTCTCATAATCAATCAATTTTCAACTAATGTAATAAACGGGATGCTCTTTACCCTTTTCGTCTTGTTGAGCCAACAATGTTGCGAGAGTATGGGCTGATGTAGCTATGTAAAGGATAAATGGTTTTTTTGCATAGCAAGTTGTATGTTCATAGTTGAATTTGCAAGGTATTCCTTTAAACTCTCAAAATCTTGTTTACAATCCTCATTCCAATAAAAATGTATGCCTTTCTTGAGGAGTTGTGTAAATGGTAATGTTCGATCTACTGAAGATGCTACGAAATGACGAATGACTTGAATTCTACCTTGTAAGGTACACAATTGAGAGATATTTCTAGGCGGTGGCATGTTAACTATAGCATCAATTTTCTTTGTGTATGTCTCAATGCCTCTATGAGATATGATAAAACCTAAAAAAAATCCACTATCTACACCAAAGACACACTTTTTTGGATTCAATCTCACATTGTATTTTTGAATTCGCTCAAAAATCCTCTGAAGAACATTCACATTGTCTTGTCTTGTTAAACATTTAGGTAGAATATCATCAACATAATCTTCAAAAATCTTATGTAATCATGAAATATCAATGTCATAGCTCATTGATATGTTGTTCCCACATTCTTCAATCCAAAAGACATCATAACTCAACAAAATGTTCCCCAAATAGTTGTGAATGTTTTTTTATACTGATCTGGTTGATGAAAAATTGATTGTATCCAGAGAATCTATCCATGAATGACAACAACGCATGTCCTACAGTCGAGTCTACTACCATGTCAATATTAGGAAGGGGAAAGTCATCTTTTAAAGATGATTTATTCAAATAATGAAAATTTGTACACATCCTAATATGATTGTCAGGTTTTGCAACTGCAACAATGTTTGAGATTTAAGGAGAATAATCTATAGGTCTTATGAAACTAGCCTCAAGGATTTTTTCAATTTCTTCCTTAACCAACAAGGCTATTTTAGGGTTCATTTTTTCAATCTTCTATCTGATAGGCTTAGCATTTTCAGTGAGGAATATATTGTGTTACAATCTTAGGGTCAATTCTTGGCATATCTGAATAAGTCGAAGCAAAATTTTTGGGAAAGTCATGAAGCAAGGTTGCAGTATCCTCTTGTTCTCCATCATCAATGAATTTTCCTATCTCAATCACTTCCTCTTTATCATTGATGTCCATTTCTATATCGATGCTATCCCCTAAAGGGAGTGCACTTGATTTCTGAAATTCAGGATTGTATTCTTCATTATTCATGTCTATCTCACTGTTCTCCTTTTCTCCATCTTTTTTTTGGTGCTAATCATAGCACATGTAACCTTTTTCTTTTTAGGAGGATTAAATGGTTTATCATAAACTCCTAGAATTTGTTTCAAGGCTTCATCATCTTCAAAGTATTCCCATGATGGTTCAAAATTCATATCAATCAATTCTGGATGCTTCAAGGTAAGATTGATTTTTGGTTTACACATAACAGTGTTGATGTTTAATGAAGGTCTCTTGTTTACTTGTGTTATCTTAGAAGGAAAGTATCCCAAACTATTTTTCGTTTCTTGCGTGTTAGGTTCCATAGGAAAATGAATTCCTTGTTCTTTCTTTCCACATCCTTTTCCACTATAATCCAATTGCTTCAAAAGTCCATAACCTCTCCCATAAAGTTTTTCCATTTCTTTCAGGTTTGGTGGTTGTTGATAATCTATCTCATCAAATTTTGTTGTGTAGCTTGTATCTTCTTCAAGAGTAGATGAGATAGATGCTTGTGAGTTTTCTCCCAAGTTATGTGTTGACATAACCATTGGTTGCTTTTTTTTTCTTCCTCTTTTCTTGTGATTATATATTCTCCCATAAATTAAGGTGTGAATTCCAAGGAACCCCCAATCAACATCTGCTAATTTTTGCACTGTCTCCATTTCTTGTGTTTCCTCTTTCACAGGTTCTATTTTCAATGTGGGAATTAATTTTTTAGAGGACTAGTAGTTCCTTTTTCAATTTGTAAACAACTTTCAGGCTTGGGGTCCATTTCAGTTTGGTATAACTTGTTTTTATAGACATACTTAATGATACAATGAAGATTCAAAGGCACTGCATGCATCTCATGAATCCATGGTCTTTGCAAAAGAAGATTGTATGAAATTTCATGAGGCATAACATGAATAGGAGTTTGTAAGGTATCCTTTTTGACTATAATAGGTAAAGTAATCACATTGAGCGGTTGCTTTCCTATATTGTCAAATCCTCAAATCGATAAGGAATCAGGTTTCATTTTTTATTTATCCACTCCCAATTTATCTAAAAGGTTCACACTACACACATTAAGAGCTAAGCCATTATCAACAAGGGTCCTTTTTATGCCCGTGTTATTGAATTTAGCTATTATCATGAATGCATTATATTTCTTTCTCATCTCCAAGGGAAGGAGCTCATGTTGGTGAAAGGTAATGTCTACATTAATTGTATTCATTCCTTGTATTAGAGCTACCACATTATTTTTGTTTGTACTAGGAGAAACCACAACATGTTGTAAGGTTGTTTGAAGCATAGTGTGGTAACTAGGCGAAGTTTGGATAAGATCCCATAAGGAAATATTAGCAGGAGTATTCTTAAGTTGTTCAACAAGATCATACTCCTTTCCACTATGCGATGATAAATGGGGAGCACTATACAATATAGGTATAGGAAATGGTAATGAAACGGGATTAGGTTGAGTTTGTCTATTATTTGTTGTGTTATATGTATGAGAAACAGTATTATAACTCGATTGTTGCAACACATTTTATTTAGGTGCTTCAAGGATAAGGATAGGTTTTTTTGTAGGTTGAGGTTTGTTTGAAGGTGGATAAAGGATAAGTTGAGGAGTTGAGGTTGAATGACATTTACTTCTCTTTGTTTAGGTTTGTTTGAACAAGACTTAGTGGAAAAACCTTGTGAGATGAAGTCCTCAAGGGCTTCATTTAACATTTCAAAGTCATCACTACTAAAAGGCTTGAGGGTTATGCTAACTTGGACAAAGGGTTTTGACATGTGCTTCAAATAACCATGAACCTATGCTTGTTTAGATTTAATGTTTTGGTTTTTTTGTTTTGGTTTTCTAATGAATGTAAAATGAAATCTATGTCTAAAAAAATGAAAGTGCAATAATCTATCTTTATCAAGCAATTGTAAACATGAACTATGGAAATGCATGAAAGAGTAAATTGATAAAATGAAACAGCAAAGTAACTACAACAAACAAAAGTGCAAAAATTCATTGTTTAACCCAAAAAACTGCAACCTCAAATTCCATAGGGACTAAGACGCCAGGAAGGGTGTCTTGGTCCTGCTAATGAAATTTGGAGGTTCCAGAAACTGGAACAGACAGCACACAAATTAGACAGGATTTTGAGCCAAAAACCCTAAGAGGGACTAAGACTCTAGGAAGGGAATTTTTGTCCTAGTAGAGGTATTTGTCAGAAAAATAGCAAATTGTGAGTTGTTAACAGTGTTCTCAGGTTGCCTACTCAAGGACCTGATGTTTAGAAACAAAAAACTATGTAAATGAATGCAAGAAAAAGTAACTAATGAAAATCAATTGAATACAAAGTTGAATGCAATTTTTTCAATTTTGAATGCAATAAAAATGTTCCTAAATGCAACTAAGATGATTGACAATGCACTTTTCAGTTTTTCAATGAGATGAAATGATGCAAGAAAGCAAAAATGAAACCTAGATATGCACTTTCACTAATGCAAATATAAGAAACCCTAGATGTAATGCAAGAATGAATGCAACCTAGATATAGGACTTTAATGGACTCCAAATCAAAAAATGAATGCTCAAAAATGTTCGATTCACGTTGGGCTCACTAAATGAACCAAAAAAAAAATAGGATGGTGGTAAATGCCCACTATTCTCCTTCGGCCACTCAATAATGTCCTAGGAACCCAAATTGAATTGAATATCAACCCCAAAGGGTGAGTCAATTCTCAACAAGGAAAACCTAGGAGGGGGGTTCTTTAATCTTTGAGGGGTTCACCACCAAGAAAAAGCTTGGAAAAGACACTTTAACATTCAACTCACAAAACCTAGTAATGCAAGCTAAATGATGGGTGAAAATGATGAAATTAAGCAACAAAAAGTTATGATGTATGTACCTGGGAAGTCTAGAACTATGATGAGGATTCTGGAAATGCAAAAATGTTGACTAAATATGTTATGGAGGACTAAGACACCCTTACTGTTGTCTTAGTCGTGCTATTGTTTTTGGGGCAGATGTAGAATCTTTGGATGCTAGAAAAGGATCTGAAAGAGTCTCTACAAAATTTCACTTAGAGGACTAAGACACCCTAGGTGGTGACTTAGTCTCGTCTTGAATTTTTGTAATCTTTGAATGTGGTCCTAAGGTTCAAGTTCTGCACTTCCTTCTCCACCAAGTCTTCAGATTTGAACCTATAAATAATCTACAAAACAAAGGAAATTTGATTGATTTTTTATGGGGTTTGCCTTGGTCAAACCCATTTTTTGGTAATTAAACCTTGATGAAAATGCATAGATCTAAAAATGGAAATGTGTGTGTGCCCTAATCTTAACTGTGTCTAAGATTATGCAAGCTAGAACATGGAGAAACCTTATTCAAATGGGTCAGAATAGAATTCCTAAGATGCAAATTAAAATGACCTACAAAGGAGATCTCAAATCACCCTAATAGGCTACAAGCGTGAAATGTACCTTCCTTAGGTAGAAAATAGAACAATAATGGAAGATGGAATCAATCAAGAAACAAGTCCTTAGGCTTGGAAGTATGGCTAGTTGCATCTCCAACCTAGAATATCTCATGATCCTCCATAGGCATCCATCATTAGTCTTTGACAATGCTAGATCTTGACTTGAAAATAGACTTGAAAAAACTACAAAAACACAATAGAAGGTTGCTCCAAGACTTCAATTCCTTGCTTCTTGAAACTCTCCTTCAACTTGCTTCAGAACTTGCTTCACTTATCTCAACTTTCTTCAACTTATGTGAAAAATGGGTTTGAATCTTACTTTTATAGGCATTCCTATCTAATAACTTGGTTATTAGATCCCAAAGGCCAACAAAATGTCAAATTAATTCAAATATTTTTATTTCCTGCTCTTAATTCCTGAAAAATAAATCCCTCAGGACTGAGACACCCTAGGTGGCATCTTGGTCCCACTAAGGGAGACTAAGACGCCTGTGATGAGCCTTGCTAGCTCACTGCTCAAACCCCTGTCTTTTTTTTAAGTCTATTTGTGTTTTTTAGTTTTTTAGAGAAATTTTGTAGACAGAAGAGAAGGGGCGCATCATATAAAAGCTCACAGAATGAAAACTTGAGCAAATTTAATCAAACTGAAATTGTAGAAGGTGTTTATTATCATCAACAATGGATTTAAAACATACAAACATACCCGAAAGCCTCCATATTTTTTAAATAAGAAATCCGATCAACATAGTGAAGAACTGACGAAAACTGGAGTAGAGAGTTACAGATTGCAAAGTTTATTCTGAAACTGAAGCCAGAGAGAAGTATAGGTAGGGCGCCCAAGTTCATGAAGAGAGATCCTCAGAAAGAAGACGTTTCTCCAAAAAGCCAAAAAAACCTTCCTTGCAAGTGCCACGCCCTTTCAAACAAAAAGCACCAAAAACCATCTCTGAAGGTGCGCCCAAACAGCCATGAAGTCTGCCATGGTGAAGGAAGAACAACAACTAATAAACCCTCTGTTTTTGATGAAGAACACTACAAAAATCTGTTGAAGCACTGCAGAACTTCTGAAATGAAGCTCTCTCAATCTGCACTAATTCAGCTGATCTCTCACAACTTCACAAGTGCTCACACTGAAGAGATTTCGTTCTCCAATGGTGGATTTGCTGCAAACCTGATCACAGGCTGAAAGCAAGGGAAAAAACCTCCAAGGCAAAGTTGAAATATTCAAAAAGATGAGTTTCTCATTGCCCAAATCCCTTATAAAGCAAAGGAGGTGAAAACCTAAGAAGGCCATACATTTTAGGGCTTTAGCTCATTTAAATTTATGGAAATAAACTTAAGTCACTTTCCATAGTCTTCTCTTTGATTTTTGGCGCCTCCTTTAAGTGAATAAAAGATATAACTTAAAATATTCACTTTAGACTTAATTTAAGTGATATAAGAATTATAAAGTCAATTTGACTTTATAAAAAGACTTTAAGTTAAAATATAACTTAAATCACTTAAGTAAGCCTATCTCCCTCAATTCTCAACAAAATTCAGTGCCGTCAGAAGCAAAGAAACTCTTGTACTGCCAAGGCCTGCAATGAGCCTATCCACGATCTCAGAAAATGAAAATGACCGAACTCTCCAAAAGGTACCACTGACCCTCTAACCGATCCAGTTAGCCCACAAGGGTCCAAGAAAAGGGCTAACACACTGCATTAGGTGACTAACTAGAGTGGGGACATCACAACGCCACCAAGGGCGTCTTGGTCCCACAAGACTTATTTTGCAAATTTGAAAGGTGGGCTACCAAGATTAAAGGTTTTTTATGGATTTTGGTCAGGTTTACAGATGAAATATGCCTCGAGATGCACCAAAAGGGGTTTTAGGGGCCCATGATAAGTGACCTAAAGGGAATTTAATGCAAGGGATGCTAAAATAGGTCCAAATTAAGTGTGAAAATGCAAAGGTATGCATTTTTCTAGACTACAACAATCATCATCCTAAAACACAATATTATATCCTCTACTACACATTTGTCCTACACTTAGAAGATTATGCTAGAGACCCTTGACATAAAGGACATTATATGTTTTATGCTTGTCATCAAAACTAATTGAACCTTTTCCATAGATCTTAGCAAATGTATCATCACCAAAATTAACAAGACCACCTTCAAAAGTCTCAAGTTTAACAAAATTATTCTTATCACCTGTCATATGATTTGAGCATTTTCTATCAATTATCTAGTAGTTTTATCGTCTCTTGCATGAAAATTAATCACCATAGTTCCTTTTATTTTATTTTTATAAAAGGCTTGGCCTATTTAGTATTATATTAATATATAATAAGAAATACATTGATTGCTATAATTATAGTACTAGCAAAACTGTGCCCATTTTTTATTACATAACCTATCCATAATTGGCACTAATTCTTCAAAAAAAATACCAAAAGACTATTCTGTAAAACTATATCAAAAATTGTGCCATTTTTGAGTACATAACCAATGTATATTCAGCACTAATTTTAAAAAATATATATGAAAAGACTATTTAGTAAAAGTTGCAACATAGTGAAGTAGAAACATAAATCATCATCTTTTCAAACCCTACACTTTATCATTCTTCCATAAAGCCCTCATTTGATGATGTTTCTCCACGACCTTCATTAACATCAACTATATTTTCTCCTTGACCCTCATTGGGATCTATAGCATTTTGCAACTGTGGCATCCTTGCAACTCTTACTGTACTTTTTCCATGCCTAATTTGATGTGAAAGTAGGAAAGATAATGCAAAATATTTATCTTTCAACTTACTAACAACTTGAGGCCCAATTTATGTTGAGTGCATACTAATAGCATGATACATTACCCATGGGTCATCTGCTCGCAATCCTTTTTGTGCCACTTCAAAAACTACTGCATATGAACACTTGCTTCAAAGATAGCTCCTAGGAAAGACACCACCAAAATTACCTTTACCTTTATCCAGATTATACAACTAGACATCCTACAAAAGCTCACCCTCCACTAAATAGTTTAGTTGTATCACTTCATTAACCACCTCTTGCAACAGTTCATAAGATTGCAAAAAATCCATGGAATTGGAAAGAAAAATGGAGAGAAGTTGTGATTTAAAGAGCAACTTGGGTTGTCAAGAAACTACCCTCCACTCTGCTCAATTACCATACTGGACTATCCATGAGTTTTCCATGTATCCAAGTCTAATAGGTATCTTGGATATTATTCTAGGATCTATAAAACATTCAGTAGTTCTAGTATCAATCAAAATAGAGACAAATTGGCCATAGAGCTTACCCATCAGCTGAATTGGTGAAGCTTGATACTCTGCATATTTGTTATCCATTGTAATGTGGATCTGGTGATGTTGAGTCTGCTAATAGCTTCCTTCTTTTCGTGACTTCAACCGTTGAGGAAAATTTGAGGCATAATGATCACCTCTACAAGTATATCATCCATCATGAGTCCCTTTGCAACCTCTTGGCTTGTCCTCTCTAAATCCCTTTTGCTTATGGTTGTCTTTACCCTTATTTTTGTTTGCCTTCTTGTTCTTTCCACCATTCCCATCTTCACCTTTCTCTTGCGACTCACTTCCCCTCTTGAGAAATTATGAATTTACTAAGGAGTATAGAATTTAATTTGTGTTTAATAATTCAAACATATGATTATCATGGAGAAACTATCAAAGAATTGGAAAAATGATACTATATGTCAAATATGAAAGAGTATATCAATGAGATAGAGGATATTTTAGCAAAGGGATAGAACAAAGAACTAATTTAACAAAACTTATGATGAATACTTGTTGAGTGGAAAGATAAACTAGTTGAAGACTCTACATGTAGGCTTTATCAAGCCAAATAAATGACCCTAGAGGTTAGTTATAATACAATCAAAGAGAAATTAGATCCACACATAAATTACTCATTAAATAGATTTCAAAAGAATAATTTTAGATATTTGTTTAAGTAAGCTAGTGCATTTGTTTCAATTTCATTAGTATATTATGTATTTACATTGGAATTAACCTTTCATATTTGTGTAATTCTAGTTTATCTTTGAGCATGAATGAGGATTATCAAGGGGATAAAATTTAGTTCCTCTTGTGTTATCATCTTTATTCTTTAATTTGGTTTAATTTTGAATGTTCTATATGGTAGACAATAAATTTTTGGTAAGGTACACAAATTTTAAATTAATTCACTAGCGGAAATAACCTAGAATGTTCCTTTATATTCTCAACAAGATCAAAATGTGTACATGGTGTATTGTGTCTCTATATATTTCTTTTAAACCCTAATTATTGTGTTATTTAATAAGGAACATAAGGTTTATCATTAATCATTTTTCTGATTCACTGTTTGGTGAACATTAGGGAAAGAACTAATGTGCATGTTAATATAGTATGTGTGCATTACTCTTCTCTAGTTGTATGCATCATTATGTGTGCACATTGTTTAGAGTATAGGGTTTAGGTTCAATTTTGTAGTGAAATACATAATTATGTGTATCTATTTGTTCCCTTGTTTCTATTTGTAGTGTTTGTGGTTTAGGGTGGTTCATGGTTATGGTCATTGGTTTTGCATTTTATTTTTGAAAGTGACAACTAAGGATTAAGGTTTATTTTGGATGGATGAGGTAGAAAATTAAATAAAAAATGACACAATTATATGAAAAGGAATATATAAAATAAAATATAAAAATTAATAACATAATAATGCAAGCTAATATTATAACATGATAATAGTTTGTCTAAATTATTATTGTCATTGTAGGGCATGGACATTGTTGTGAATCTATGTTACTCTATGCATCTATGTCGGTATAGTATTTTCTCTACAACTTTGTGATACTCTTCTACCATCTTCATTGATGTTTTTATTGAAAGGTAAGTATTTGCTTAATTTCATGTGAATTTTTCTTGTTAAAGCATATTCTTGATTAGGGTTTTCTAGTAAACTAATATATGAGTAAGGATTTTTTGTATTTCAAACAATTCATATATGGTAAATTTGTTCAATTTTTTCTATTTTTTTGATTTATCTATGCTTTATCATGTATCTTTTTCTTAGTGATAATTTTATTTGAACTAGCCTTGTAAGACCAAACAAACAAATCAAGATAGTTTTACTTGAACTAGACTTATGAGTCCAATAAAAATGATAAAAGATATGCTTACTTGGATTAGCTTATGATTCCAAGAAAGATGATGTATAAAGATATGCTTACTTTAACTAGCCTTGTGATTCCAAGTAAGATGATAAATAAAGGATATTCTCACTTGAACTATCCTTGTGAGTCCAAGAAAAATGATAGATAAAGATGTGTTTAATTGAACTAGACTTATGAGTCTAAGAAAATAAATAAAATGTGGAGTCTTTCAATTCAAGAGTAGTCAAAGTTCTTGAGCTAGTGTATCCACTAATGATATATGCTAACATAACACCTTACTTGAAATAGGAAATTTTTCAAGCAAAGAGGAAAGTCGTAGATAAAAGATAAGAGATCTAAATCAAACTTTGATATATTTTGATAATATCATTGATAATGATATACTAATTTGTGAATATAGACAAGCTTCAAAATAAAAAAATTTCCAATCATTTACCAAAGATAATAGTTTAAGATCCAATGAAATAGTCTAAAAAACAATCATTGAAGGATATGTTAAAAGCATTGTTATGGTTATGAAAAGTGGTTTTAAGCAATTTATTTTGTTATAGACACTTTATTTTAGCAAGAGATAGAAAAATTGGTTGTTGACCTTTTCAACATATAAAGATGGATGAAGAACATTAAAAAATTTAAATCTAAGAAGATAAAGACAATAGATTTTCTTGTTCTGCCTTTGATTTTTCTTTTGTTTTGGAATGTTTTGATTTTAATAATTTTTGAGTTTTTATAATTTATTCAAAGATTAAAACACACAAATATATTATACAAAATAAAATTTGCTATTTCTCAATTTGGATTTTGTGTCCCCTTTTTATTTCAAGTGTGGAAGGTGTTTTAAAACATTCAAACATGTGAGACACATGAACAGACCTATACTCAAGTGGGTTTATCAATCCTTGTAGGCACAAGGCATCACAAGAAAAGGGTCAAAAAATTTAGCTAGCCTTTACAAGATCAACTAGGGTTATCCTTTATATACCACAAGGGTACATGAAGCCTAATCCATTGATGAGAGAGAATATTTTAAAAAAACTGATAGAAAAGGGTAACCCACTCTCCACCTTCACTTATTTAAGATATAAATTTCTTAAAGGATTAGCCCAAATTGATAAGATTCCATTTCAAAAAGGGGTGTCTTTTGATTCAACCCCACTCTTTATAGTCCACTGGAACATGGGAGTTGAGATCATCCCCTAGTGTGATGAAATCCCTAGGAAAACCCCCTAAAAAAGAAATAAGATCACTTATTTTCGATCTTCGGGATTTCCCTAAGACACAAGAGGAGAAAATATGTAAATAAATCTTGGGGATTAAAAGACATTGGTTTATATTAGATCCAAAATTCAAATGTATTTCCACTATAATTCCTCTTCGACGGCTCACCTCAACTACTGGACAAGAACATGGTTCAGGTGCTTTTCCACCCAACCACGAAGCAATGCTTTCCCATAATTCTTCAGTCCATCAAAGAATACCCAACCCTGCATGGAACACTTATCAAGAGATACAGTTTGCAAGGTGGAATATGTGCATGCCTAACTACATGCATTTCTATCTACTATTAGAATATGCAAGTTCCATGTTAGGTAAAGACAAAGAGAGGATAAACAAATAAACAGTCCATTCTAAATAATGACTAAAAATCTTGGCCAAGCTCATGCTACAGAATGCAGCTTAATTAGATTTGGAAAATAAAATCTACACTCTCTAGCACCCATTCTCGAAAGGTAGCTTTCCATAAAAAAGGGATATCCCTCCCTTCTAGACCATCTACTAGCATCATACATTAGTGTGCTATAGTCTATCTAGTACTTTTGTATCATTCCATTTCATCAATCATCAAGCAACTATTCCATTTGATTCTAGTATATCCATTCAAGCATTCATCATATAACTATCTTTCTTAAGATTCATATTTGCTCTTCAACATTGTTCCATTTCTATAGTTCTTTCCTTTGCAAATGAAACCAATCAATATAATCAAATGAGTAAATAAGATTAAATAAGAAGGAATATCACATGTATGTGCACTTTCATAAATGATGAGTTTATGCGAGTACACATATATGCCTAATAGACATAGTTTGGAATATGCGTACACATTCTTTAAATGTGAAAATATAAATTCATTCTAAATGTAGAATTTTTCATTTTAAGAACATCATTTATATTAGAAGCACAATACTGGTATTACTATGACCAATTATATCCAAACAAAAACATAAGAATCTTCTGTACAATATTTTTTTATTTTTCACAAAAATGTGTGTTCTATCTATGGTGTTTTAGGGTCGTTCACTTATAGAGATAATCTGAGTACTATGTTCTTCAATTTGACCTTCTTTGTTATCCTATATTCATTATGTTCTAATAGACATTCGGATTTAGTGATATACAAAAGTCATCATATAATTTCCTTCATATAATCTTGAACATTATGATTCACTAAATTATGACCATCCTTATAAATCACACATATGTAAATGTATAATTTATAAAAAAATTAAGGGTCAATAAGCAAGTTGTCACTAGTTGATGCTATCAACTTACATTCATTTAATAATGTTTGAAGGTTTGTCAACGTCATTCCCAAGACAACAAAGTATAAATAACATTCGAATTTGTAAAGACTCAACAACATGATTGACAATGTATATACATGCATATATATATATATATATATATATGTATACACCTCAATGTAGAGAGGATGATCATCATTAAGCTGCAAGGGACTCAACACCCTTGACCTCAAGGCCAAACACAGACATACGACACAATATTATAATAGTAAGCATTTTAATTCAAAGATCCATTAATAAACATTCAGCCACCCATATTTTCTAGGGCAATGATCTCATCCCCATCTTTTGACCGAACGAGGCATGACCATTCATTGATAAGAGATTAATAGAATGACTATGAAATTATTTATTGAAACGAAGAAAATAGGTGTTCCACTTTTTGGGAGGTGGAACATGTGTCACCAAAAAAATGTATAGTTGACATTTTTACGCCCACTTGAGTCTTTTTAATGGACTTTGGCTTGATTTTGTTTGGGTTTAATATTGTAATGTAATCAAAACATTCACGTTAGGTCCTAAACATTCAAATTATGGTGTCTTGTGAAGGTGTTGTGAAGTGTTGTAAAACATTTTTACACTTTTCTAGACTCTATTCATTACAATTAACCTAAAAATCACCTTTTCATCACTTATTAAGTCATATTTTGAAGTGTTGTAAAGTCTTGTAACAAGATTTCACACTTTTCTAGGCTTAATTTCACTATTTACACCTTTCTTATGCTTTATTTGACCCCTTAATGTACTTCCTGACCATTTTCAAGTGTGTTTTTTAGAATATTCCTGTTGGACAACTCTTAATGCCCTGAAATTCCCAACGCCCACTTCATTTTCTTAAGTGGGACTAAGTCGCCAATAGGGGTGACTTAGTCCTTTTTGGCACAAAACTCAAAATAATTTTAAAATTCTAGCTAGAATTTGTCCTCTAACCCTTGAGGTCGGCTTGTGATGTGTTACTTTCGAGAAATTTTAATAAAATCATGTATAAATAAGTGTTTTTCTCCTCATTTTACATCTCCTACAATCTCCTCATACACTCTTCTAATTCACAAGCATTCAAGCAATCATCAAGTTATTCATAAGCACTCAAGCAATCAAGCATTGTCAAGTCAATCTATTGAAGCACCTCATTGCATATCTTCAAATTTTGAGCATCAAAGATGTGGCAAGTTCATGACATTTGCATGTTATCTATTTATTGAATACTCTTTTCATTTCATTTCATTGTTTAGGGTTTGATTACCAAAGTGATGTTTGACCAAGGCAAACCCCTATTCTCTAACCCTCAACCATTTTTCCCCTTTTGCATGTGTGTTTGCAAAATTTTGTACATAGATTTATCAAGCAATTAGGTGTTGAAAGGTGGTCAACAATTCTACAAAGTCATTCAAGTCAACACAATCCTAGTTCAAGCTTGGAGAGGCTTTCTACCTTGTTTTCTACAGAATCAAGTGCAAACACTTGTCAAAAAAGAAAGTGCAGACTTGAGACTTCAAGATTTTGTTCCAAATTTCCCAAGATTTGTAGGACTAAGTTGCCACTAGTGGAGAATTATTCCCACTTCTAGGCCTAAAAACTGATTTAGACATTTCTGGATACCCAATTAGCAGATTCTCATTCTAGCAAAGTTTCCCAAAACTGGGACTAAGTCGCCCCACCTAGCGTAAGTGTCCCAGTCAGCATTTTCAGTCAAATTTTTAAGATTTCAGAATCTCCCAACATCAAGCTTCAGATTCTGGGTGCTCCTCTTTCATTATTTTCTTTTATTTCATCATTTAGTTGCATTTTTAGGCATTTCTACATATCACATTGTGTTTTTCATCTGCGCTTTACATTTTCTAAGTTTTGCATCATTAGATCACTTCATTTTCATATCAGAGCATTAGGACATCTTAATTAAGCATTAAAAAAATCATTTACATAGACATTGAGTGTAAACCTTTTCATTTTGGACCCCATCCAATCCCCTTTCTCCTTTTAGGTGAAAAACACTAAGAGGAGTAAAGTATTGTGAGGGCAATCCAAAATCATTGTTTACAGAACACAAACTAGGGTTTAGGGACCTAGACCAATTTTCTTCAAGTTTCATTCAGGGAACCCCTAGAGATCTCAATCCAAGGATGGAATGATGGAAAGAGATATGCTAGAAGGGTGTCCTTGGGTGTGATTAAAGACAATAAAGGGGTTCGCCACCAAGCTAGGGCTTGGAAAGACAAGAAATGAATGCACCATGCAAAATCTAACTAGATGAGCTAGGAAATGAAATTGAAAATCAGGATCTAACAAAGTGAGAATGAACAAAGGTGCACTTGGAGGAAAGATGAGGTCAAAACAAGCTCCAAAACCCTAGAATCATGTTGTTTGATGCTCACTGGGACTCATACGTTATTTTGGGCGATTTAGTCCGAGACTAGGGTTTTTGTGCCAAAATTGGAATCTTGCAGGACTAATCTGAATCTCCTAAAACCTATAAAATGTCAGTACTAGGACTCATATGCCCAAGGTGGTGATTTAGTCCCAATATTAGGGTTTTTTTGAAACTCTGGTATTCTCTAGTGATCTCCTATAGCTTCCTTCCTGCAAAATCTCTGAGTCAGAAACCCTAATTCGCAACCTATAGGTGATTTTTTGTGATCTTGCAAGTAAGGAGACAACTCTAAAAACTTTCTTCAATCTTTCAACTTAATCTTCAAAGATTCTTTAAGCTTCGAAACACCTAGATTTGCAACCACATGTGTAGAGAGAGAAAAAACTTGTTGATTGTTAGGAAGTCAAACCCCATTTAGGTAATTAAACCTTATGATGAAACAATGAAATGTGAACATGAAACATGAACAATGATACCTTGAATGATGTCTTGAAATTTAGATCTGCAATCTAACATGAAGTCACCATGAAGAGTGCAGATCTTGATCTTAAATTGGATATGGAACAATGCTCAACTTGGATCTTGAATGCTACATCACAACACTAGCTCAACAACATGTTTAATGCCTTATGTATTGGACATGATGATGGATCTTAGATTGTTGCAACAAATGATGAAGAAATATGCCCTTGAATGCCTTAGAAATGCTCTTGTAGACTCTCTTGACACTCTTGTGAAGTCTTACATATGCTTGACTCTTGATTGCTTAGGTTGATATCATGAATTCTTAGATGAAATAATGATTTGAAACCTTTTTTATATAGGCGTTCCATCTAACTTACCATTTATTAGATGATCTCAAATACCGACATTCATGAAATTTGAATTCAAAACCCTGATTTCACGCTCAAAACCCTAAAAAGGGGCCAAATGGGACTCATACACCACTTGTGGCATATAGGTCCCATCTGGGTGGGACTTATATGCCCAAGGTGGTGTATGGTTCCCACCAGGCCTTTTTAAGCAGAGGAAATGTTGGGGAGTTAATATATTAAGTGTATTTGATGATTATGTCAAGATCTCAGTTGAAATCAGCCTTAGGCTGCATAACAAAGGGTCTTAGGGCCTATTAATGATGATATGAAGGTCATAAATGGAGGGCCCAAAACTTAATGTAAAGGTGTAAATAAATACACTTTACAACACTAAATTAAGGAAAAATTAGGTTAATTTAGCTTAAAAGGTCCCTAAACCTAATGTGAATTTGTGTAAAACACATTACAACACTAGATCAAGACAACATTAGGTTCATTTTAATGTTAATCATTCCCAAATTAAGTGTGAAAATGTAGAGGGATACAATTTTTTTGTACTACATTTATATACATGATGTCGACTCACATGCAATACATGGGTTTGTGGTGTCGTGCCCCACTAAGCTTTAAAAAAGAAAAATACAAATAGTTCAACATTTTTCATGAAGGATGGGTGATGATAATAATTTCTAGCCTTATAAAAAGGTTTGAACGATGGGATCATTCTGGGCAACCATCATGCCTGAATGATCCTTATCTTTTAGCCTCAAACAATAGAGATATCACTCAAACGTACTAGCCATTTGGTTGGGAACTAATGAAATAAATAATAACATACACAGAGCATTTTAGGTTCTCTTGATAGAGAATTATATTTGATCCTCTTCAAAACTAAGGATACGTGTATCTCACAAGTCGATGCTCGATCCAAGCAACCTTGTGCATGCATGGTGATGTGATTTCATCATAAGAATAGCAAGATGGTAGTTTCATCAAAATCGTGGCTATCATAGAAAAATGAATGGGTTAAACCTAATGTTAGAACAACAAAAAACATAATATACAGCAATGAGGAAATACAAAGCCATCAATACCCAATATGATTATTTCACTAACAATAAAGAAATACCAATCGGTGCATTGATAGAACATCTAAGAAAAATCTTCAAAATTACCTCTAAGACTGCAAGATTCATGCTTTTTCCTTATGCAAATATGGTAACCAATCTACCTTTCTTCGTACCCTTCACTTTGGTCATTCCTTTTTCCTTAATCACTACCTCCTTTTTTCTAAATTTTCTCACCCTTCAAGATTGCCACCACCTTGTTTCCCCCCCTTTTTTTTGCTAAAAATGGAGGTGGATTTAGTTCTCCATTCCTTCCATGCTTAGCCACCCACTCCTATTTCTGAGTACATTCCATTATTTTTTCCATATGGGAGGGTTCAGCCTTATTCGACCATTAAAGAGGTTATGAATGATAATTGTCATCATTTTTCCATAAGGTTTCATAGGAGTTTATATGAAGAGACCACTCATCATTAAAATCCTTTTAAATATATTTGTATATATATAGATAGTTACACACACACACACATATATATTTCTATTTAAATTCTCACATCTATATTTTTTTTCTTATTTTCTTTATCAAGAGGTTACTTTCAAGAGAAAATAATATAATCATGCTTCTCATGATAACTATGTATAATCAAACGTAGGTGAACCCACAAAAGTGGTTTACAATTGGAGTGAGGAAGGAAAAGTTGAAAAAAATGACCCCATGCCAAAAAAAATTGTTTTTAGGGTTCGAGCATTCGAACTAATATGTTTGAATGAACCAAAAGAGGGTTCGCTAGAACCTGGGTTTGAGCGAACCCATTCAATGCAAGTTCCCACCATCCCACTAAAAAACACAATGAAAACCCCTTTTTGAAAGGGGGTTCGAATGAAACCTAGTTCGCTCGAACCCCCCTGGTTCGAGCGAACCCCCCTTTTCCCACCTTCCTGCTCTCTGGCACCAAAAAAATAAAATAAAATTCCCTTCAAAGCTCGGGTTGAGAATGAAAATGGAGGAGACTTCACAAACCCAACTAGAATCAAGTAGTCCTCATAACGATCTATCCAATTACTATAATTTTAATATGTTTTGTATTTATTATGTATTTTTTTTTAGTTTTATTAAACATAGGTTTTTCACCAAAAATCAAACTCTTTGTTCTACACATGTGGAAAAATAGTAGATTATCAAAAAAAAATTGGTGCAAATATTGAAGTCTTGATCCAACCAAAAATTAGATTTCGATACATACAAAAAAAAAGTTACTTTCGTTATGCAGTGCGCCTATGTCTGAGTATGCTTGGTTTGACTTTGAAACTTGATTAAAGAAAAATATTCAATAAAAAACTATCTACCCAATTGGAAACACTAGATATCAGAGTTACAAATCTAAATTCGAAAGAATTATAATTTTATCCTTTATGGAAAAAATGTTATCGTTATCATTGGTGGCGTCACTCCTTAAAAATGTTGTTTTCTAAAAAAAACTAGTTTTCGAAGGAGATGGAAAAAGAAGTGCAATCTTATTCCAAAATTTTTAAAATATATATATTTAGAATCTACAGACAAAATGTCACAAATCACTAGTTCACATCATCTTCAAATTCCTCACGGTTTAGCCACTATAGGTGCTTGAAAGTGAAGATTTATTTAGAAAAAAAATTTCAATGTCCAGTTTGGCCAAAAATTGTAAACCAGTATTGTGGGATCACCCATGCATTTCTTAAACCATAATGAAATTATCTTTGGAATAGTCAAAGTAAGACAAGTGATGTAATAAATAAGATTACCTATTTATGCATTCACAATTTCATACACACAAAAGTAATATCTATCAATTGCAAGATGAATGCAAATGTCATGGTCTACTGTGGTGTGTGCATTTCCATATTCCAAATCTTGCTTACCATTCACCAACCAACTAAGCATCCATGCCTCAACCATATTCTCGTTCTTCAACCTATTCTTACATACACACATTATTGCACTTGCAATTTTTCATCAATAACCTTTATCCGATAATCATTACAAAATTATTCTCCTAAATCATATTTCCGCATTTATCAAATTTCATAAACAATAACAGAAAAGCTTCATTTTTTTCTTCAATTATTCTAATTAACTTAACATTATTAAATGCAAGTAAGGAAATTGAGATGTGACACTTGAAGAATTGATGATAAAATGAAAGATGTAAATGCATTAGTCATTTTAAGGTGTCTACGGTAAGCAAGCATGATTAGGTTTTCTAATTTTGTAGTAAATTTGTATTTAGAAAAATTTTATAGTGTTTTGTATCTCTAGTTTATCCTTTTTCATTCAATTGTAGCTGAGTATTTGTGTGATTTCATAGATTTTGTTAAATTGTGTTCTTGAATAGGGTTTTCTAGGTTTTTGTTACATCATGTTTGCAACAATTTTCTACTAGACAAAGGTGTGTTCTTGATAAGCTTTTGTTAAACAAAGACCTAGTTTTGAACAACTCTTGGTAATTTTTGTAGGGTTTTTTGGCTTTGTGGTTTACCCTTGCTTATTGCACCCTAAACACACTACTATAGGTGAGTATTTTCTTGGCTTCATACAGTTTTTGCTGTAAAATTAAGTAATTTTGAGAATAGTTTTTATTTTATTGCTATTTTTTAAGGTTGGTAATTTGACATGTGAAAAATCCATATACTTGATTATTCATGTCTAGTAAATTTGTAGGAGTTTTTGGCTTTCCTCAACTACAACACCACAATCAAATAATTTTTGGAAACAACTCAAAATGATCTCAATGATATTATTTATCACAAGAGATGAATCCAAGACTAATCCAATGAATGAAAGAATTTTTGTCAATCTTCATTCTAGGATACCATAAACATTGTGAAGAATGATTAATCCCCCATGTTAACTCTATAGTGATGCCTTAAATTATATCTATGACATGACTACATATACTCTACAAAATAACCTAATATATATATTTTTTGATTAGCCTTATACACTAAGCAATAATGCCCTAAATTATACAATGGCCAATCACTTTTTTAACATGTGGCATTGTAGCACATATTCCTTTAGAAGTTATCGCTCGAGTGATACCTTGAAAATTTGGTGGAATTCGGCTTCTCTATACATATCATGTTGTTAGTATAGGCATTGCTACTATGACACCTTTCTTTGAATGCTAATAGAGCTATAGCCACAATATTGATTATCATGAGGTATCAAGACATTGATATTAATTATAATTTTTTAATTTAGTTTCATGGTGATGCTTAATTTAAAAAAAAATTGACACAAAGATATCTATCATAATATTATATAAAATAACTTCAAATTTACGATAAGTGAATTTTGACATTTTAATTTTACTTCAGTTTATTTTTTATTCGATAAATTAAAATGTATTAAAAAACAACCCAACTTTAGGCTACTACTTAAAAATATATGTAAATATAAAAACAACCTATACTTTTAATTACATGCTTTGATATTCAAACTAGCTAGGTACTTCAACCTTTGTCTCATTAAGAATTTTTATTTAAAGAACTTATATTTATGCGGTAGGGCCACAAACGAAAATACCAAAATGATGATATGCAGAGTTACAAAAGAGGAGCCTATATGAAGATTATTGTGCTGAAACAAAGGAGGTCCCTTCAACCGATCGATCTCCATCATCTGACAAAATTGACTTTTTCAAATGAATAAGAGGAATCCATCAAATGAGAAATTTGACTTTTTCAAATGAATAATAGAAATAAGGTAAGTAAGCCACGGTATAAGCTTCATGCAGTGGTTGGTAAGACACATAAGCTTCAATCAGTGGTAGGTACTACCTATACAATTTTGAATTTAAATTAGGCCTCATTTTCAGTCCATTTCCTTATATGTGCGCACGCGTGATTTGTGTGGAGGTCAACATAGTACACTCAGCACTCAGCAGCAACAAAATGTTGTCCAAAATTGCTAACCGCAAGCCCAAACAGAATTACAATGACATCCAAACTGCTTCAGGAGATTCTGTCAGTTGGAAAGACAAGATCCTTTCAGCTCAATTCTTCAAAACCGATGGATCAGCTCCTTTTAATTCTATTTGGAAAGACTGCCAGACCACTTCAAATTCATATGGTTTGACCAATATTTACTTTTATTAAGCTACGGACAAATATCAAACCTAGCTTTAAAATTTTCAGTCCCTACATGGTCGAAGCCTCCGGGAAGCTTTCTCCCACCAACCTCCGGTTTGACGCATTTTCAGCATTCGCACTCACAACAGCACAAGCATTTTTTTCGCTTCTTTGACTGTGGCGGCCACCCACCCCTTCTTCCTTCTGACTCCCGATTCCCACTTCGCGCCAGGTTATAAATACCGTGCCCAACAATCGATTTATTCACTGCAAACTCTGAATCTTTCCTGGTAGATTGCAGTCTAGGAAACAGCTATTGCGTTCCCTCAAAAGAGGCGAAACATTCTTTATCGACGTGGGTTTTGCAGTTGAGTTGAAGCGCGGAAAGCGAGATGTCTAGGAGCAATGGTGACAATGAGGTTGTGAAGGCGAGGGAGTTATGCCGGCCGCCGACTCTGCCTTTGCCGACTGGCGGGGTGAACCCGATCCATGTGGAAGGGGTAGGGAACGTGAGCAATCCGCCTCACTGGAAGAGGGCGGCAGAGGCCATGGAGTGCAGCCACGTGGATGAAGTGAGAAGGATGATTCAGCAGTTTTACCAAGCACAGAAGGTGGTGCTGCGAGGCACTACCCTAACCGTGGGTCAGGTGACGGCTGTGACTCGGAGAGGGGAGGTGAGGGTGGAGTTGGACGAGGCAAGCGCGAAAGCAAGAGTGGAGGAGAGTGCGAGATGGGTGGCGAACAACATAGCGAAAGGAACGGACACGTACGGGGTCACAACAGGCTTCGGAGCCACCTCTCACCGGCGGACGAACAAGGCAGTGGATCTGCAGCGCGAGCTGATCCGATTTCTGAATGCGGGCGTCCTGGGGAAGGAGGAGGGATTGCAGCTTCCGTCCGAGTACACCAAGGCCGCTATGCTCGTCCGAGTCAACACCTTAATGCAGGGCTACTCGGGCATCCGCTGGGAAGTCCTGGAGGCCCTGCAGAAGCTCATGGACTGCAACATTACTCCCAAAGTGCCTCTTAGAGGAACTATCACAGCCTCCGGCGATTTAGTGCCTCTCTCTTACATTGCTGGGCTGCTGACGGGGCGCCCGAATTCCAGAGCTGTGACGAGTGAGGGCGAGGAGGTGGACGCCCTGGAAGCGCTCAAGAGAGCGGGCATTGAGGGAGGGCCCTTCGAATTGCAGCCCAAGGAGGGTCTAGCACTCGTCAACGGCACTGCAGTCGGCTCGGCAGTGGCGGCCTCCGTCTGTTTCGACGCCAACATGTTGGCCGTCCTGGCTGAAATTCTCTCGGCCCTCTTCTGCGAGGTTATGCAGGGTAAGCCCGAGTTCACAGATCCTCTGACGCATGAGTTGAAGCACCATCCGGGTCAGATTGAGGCGGCTGCGGTAATGGAATATCTACTGGACGGCAGCGACTACGTTAAGGAGGCGAAGCGGGTGCAGGAGACGGATCCGCTGAGCAAGCCAAAGCAAGACCGTTACGCTCTGCGGACGTCCCCGCAGTGGCTGGGTCCGCAGGTCGAGGTGATTCGTATGGCCACGCATTCCATCGAGCGCGAGATCAATTCCGTCAACGACAACCCCTTGATCGACGTGGCGCGTGACATGGCGCTCCACGGCGGTAACTTCCAGGGCACGCCTATCGGGGTGTCCATGGACAACACCCGAATTGCCTTGGCGGCTATCGGGAAGCTCATGTTTGCGCAATTCTCGGAGTTGGTGTGCGACTACTACAACAACGGTCTGCCTTCCAATCTGAGTGGGGGGCCTAATCCCAGCCTGGACTACGGCTTCAAGGGCGCCGAGATCGCCATGGCGTCCTACACGTCAGAGCTGCAGTATCTGGCCTCCCCCGTCACCACTCATGTGCAGAGCGCCGAGCAACATAACCAGGATGTGAATTCGCTGGGTCTCATTTCGGCGAGGAAGACAGCAGAGGCCATCCAAATACTGAAACTTATGTCCGCCACTTATCTGGTGGCGTTGTGCCAGGCCGTGGACCTCCGCCACTTGGAGGAAAACATGCGAGCCGTTGTGAAGCACATGGTATTACAAACGGCCAGGAAGACTCTCACCAGTGGGGAAGACGGATCCTTACTCCCTACTCGCTTCTGTGAGAAGGAGCTCCTACAGGTGGTGGACCATCAGCCAGTCTTCTCCTACATCGATGATCCCTCCAACCCTTCCTACGCACTCATGCTTCAGCTCCGGGAAGTTCTCGTTGACGCGGCCCTCAAATGCCCTGTCCAAGAGGACGACCACGAGCTCGGAACGCCGTTGCAATTTCGGAGGATTCCCATCTTCCAAAAGGAATTGAAGGCTCGGCTGGATGAAGAGGTGCCCAAGGCTCGGGAGAGATTCCATGCAGGAGACTTCCCCGCCCCCAACAGAATAAAGAAATGCAGAACTTACCCCATCTATAAATTCGTGAGATCCCAACTGGGAACAGAGTTGCTCAGCGGCGCGAAGACGCGAAGCCCCGGCGAAGACATTGAGAAAGTGTACCGCGGGATTTGCGACTCAGAGAAGCTGTTCGGAGAGGTAGTGGTGAAATGTTTGGACATGTGGCGCGGCTCGGCAGGGTCCTTCACTCCACGCCCACAACATCCTCCTCACTCTCCTGCGCCCTTCAATGCATCGTATTGGTCCTGGTTTGACACTGACAAATCGCCCTCCGCCACCAGTGGCAGAGGATTGTGGAACACAGCCACCCTCTGATTTACTCTTCCACCCTTCTTCCTCCCTTAATACTCAGTGAACCACAATAAAGCTATTCTCTCCTCTTGCAGATGCATCGTGAGGACTGTTTAGATTGCTTCAACAATTATACTGTGTAATACACACTCTTATTTTTTTCTTTAATAATTGCAAGTTTACAATCATCTTTAAACTCGAGTTTACGCCTGTCTTAAAACTTGAAATCTTTCGACTTGCTCACTCCAATCTGTCGAAGCATGGATCGTGCTTCTCTGAGTTGAAAGACAAAAGAAAGCATACACGAGTGGATTGATATATTAGCATCTACATACCATCCATGCAACCTTCATCCTATCAAAGGTGTCACTGTCTCAGTTTCCTACAATAAGAAATTCCCTAAATACTCCCAAATAATTATGCATTCCATGATTTGGACAATTTTGTTCCTACATTTGTTCATTCTGTGGAGTCTGGCAATTCTTCATTGTGGGGAAGTCTCCTGCATTAATTCACCGTTTCAAAATGTACGTGACTTTTAATTCATCGTATCGAATCTCACGTTTAGTCTCGCCCCTTCTTGATACCATACTTCACTCCGTTTGCTTACTCTTAATAATAATAGTAGCTATACTAGCAATCGCACCTTGTGTGCAATGAGAACCACGAAGAGGTGTGGAAGGTCGATTACCAAAAAATAAAATATATATATCTATTTTTTTTCATACATGAGGTCAATTGGTTGGTCATTTAGAAAATGATGTTGTTTGTGCAACAAAGATCTTAATGGAGAAGTGATAACATCAAATCAGTTATGCATCCTCTTATAAGGATCCAAACATGATTGAAACAAAACCTTTGAATGAGGAAGATAATCAGACTCCATTATCAACGGGCTTATGTTATGTTTGAAATAGAGAGATGGAGAGAGAGGGAGAGGGAGTGATAGAAAGTGGGAGAGTGAGGGGGTAAAGGAGATAGAGGAAAACATAGCATGAGACATAAAGAACAAAGAGAGAGGACCTAATAAAGAGATGAATATACAAAGAGGGAAGAGGGAGATAGAGAGACACATGTGTATATTGACAGAGAGAGACGAGAAAAAGAGAGACAAAGAGACCAAGAGGCAGAGGGAGAGAGAGATAAGAGAGATAAAAGGAAATAGATATTGAGAGAAGAGAGATTAATAGTTAAATTTGCATCTATGACATCTAACAAAATCCCCTTCCATTATGTTGTGGTAGATATCATACCCTATTATAGAGCTCTTATTTTGGCACAATTAAGGAGAAGGTAGGCAAAGGTTTTTGAGATGTCATACTCCTCAAACTTAATTTTTACACCAACATTCGAAACTATAACATTTGACATGTCATTCACAATTTAGTAATTGGTAAGGTGGAATTTCTATAGGAGAGAAGGCCAAGGGAGGAAACCACTTGGAAATTCCATAGGAAATGTCATTTATCATTGAATATGTACTAATTGTTGGTTTGGATCCCTTGTGAATGACCCACTATATCTTTTCTCTCACTTCTCTTAATCGATTATAATTGATGGGTATCATAAGGGGATTACACAAAGCACTATAAATTCATTAAATGTATGGGTGCCAACATTGGCTCCAATTGGGGACGTGTATCTCTTGCAGGAACAACAAGAATCCAGATCTTTGAGAGAAAACCAAGTGCCTCATCCATTGGGCTTTGTACTTGCTTAATTTGTTTTGCATTGAAACCCATACTTTCAAAATTCACTTGGAGGCCCCAGGCCCCCAAAAAGAAGAACCAATACTTGCCTATGCCAAACACTTTATTCTCTAATGAGTGCAGCTCCAAACCATAATTGAAAATTTTGGCATCCACCCTTTCTCACTAGAGATACCATTGTCATTGTTCCTCAAACCTAGGTGCATGCTTCTTTCAAATTCTTCTAAGTCTAGTGAAAAGGGGATTTAGGCATTGATTGGAATGCCTTATAACGCACAATACCTTGGATAAATCATATTTCTCCACCATACCAAAGTCATAATTGGTGTGACATTCATTAACAATAACCTCACTATTATGCAACATCAGAAAATTGTCAACATGGAGAGGAAAATGAAAATAATTGTACTCCAAATAATATAAGTCACTACAAATATTATCCATATCCTTTATTTCCATGTCAAAATTGAAGCATTCATAAGAAATATTGTCATCATGCATTAGCTTTGAACTAGGTAGTATCCCTTCTATGTCACAACCCTTATATAAGTTGCCAGTAATAGAAGTACTCCATGAATCAACAAATTCATATATCTCATCACCATGAAAACTAACAACAACACTATCCTCAACACACATAGATTTAGCATGGTCAATTACACCACAACAAGGCTGGTTACTGATGCAGGAGCATCTAGTGGTGTAGGGAAATCTTGCATCACCCAAAAAAAATGTTTTGGTTTTTTTCTTTGGTTTTTTTGAGTCTCATGATGGAACTTAAGGGGTGTAAGATAGTCAAAAGTCAGAAAAGGTGAAAAATAGTTACTTACTATTTTTAGTAAGTCAACCTAAATGAGCTCATATGGACCTGAAAATTTACCCCAAGGAGCAAAACTGAAAAAAAAAATTAGTTGTGAAAGATCATCTCAATACCCTGCACATTTTGGAAGATATTAAAGTTTCTGTCTCATGAAATTTCTCCAATGTAGCTTCAAATTCAAAAATGAAAACGTTAGAGGCCCTAAAATAGCTCAAAAAGTGGATGATGTTGTAGCTCTCTTTGAGAGCTTTCCAACGATATGTTATAATAGCCAATTGGACACCCAGATCAAAATTTATGGCCCCATGAAGTTGCCCCACTAAAAAGTGAATTTCATCAAAAATTTCTTCCTAGGCAAGAAATCAAACAATGGGACTTTTGACGCCAAAAAAAAGGGAAAGTTACACTTCCTAGAACATTCTAGGGGGTAAAATAAAAAAGGGATAAGTGGGGGTTGTAGAAGGTGGCTCCATTAGTGCAGATTGTGGCTCTGAATAACATATTTTGTTTTTTAGAGTGGATTTTGTTGTAATGAGTCAAGCCTATGAGGCTGTGGCATTGTAAGTTTTGAATCTATAATTTCATTTTTTGAAAAAAAATTGAAAGTGAGTTATTTTTTGTCTTGCATCTTATGTGTTGGTATCTATTGTTGTGATTTGTGAAGGTTTAGGGTAGTGTGGCCCTCATCAAGTGGTATCAAAGCAGGTTTTCTTGAGTGTGTAAACAAATTGCTAAACGTAAGGAAGTTTGCACAAGGACTTATGGTTGTGGGTTTCTGAGAAAGGTGATCAGGATACCTCCACAAAGAAATTGTGGTCGTGGAAGGAATTTTATTGTACCAAAAGAGAGTTTTAGAGCCCTACAAAGACAAGTTCAAGCACTGCAAGAGGAGTTGCATCAAGGGTTTGATCCAAGAATAGGAGATGTTCAAAAGTGAAGATGAAGCTGAAAATGAGGAACAATTTGAAGAAGAACAAGATGCAATAGATCCAAAGCAAGTCAGATTATTTAAGGCCATCTCTAAGATTGGGAAAAGGCCAAAGATCGATGTTTTTACATTTTCTAGAAATCTTAACTCAGAAGAGTTGATTGATTGGATCAATGATATGGAGGAGTACTTTGAGTATGAGGAGGTGGAAGATCCTGAGACCTCGTCAAATTTGCAAAGACCAAGCTAAAGGGTTATGTGAATATTTGGTGGAAAGAGGTAGAACTAGAAAGAAATCGAAGAGGAAAAGATAAAATAATAAGATGGGATCGTATGGTGGAAAAATTAAAAAGATAGCTCATTCATGTGGATTATGAGCTAGATTTGTTGAAGAAGATGCAAGGGTTGAAACAAGTGGGAAAATCCATCAAAGAGAATATAGAAGAATTCTACCGTGTCTTGATCAAAACAGGCCATTTTGAGGCCAATAAGGAAAAAATTTCCTATTACATAAATGGGTTGAAGTCGAGTATTCAAGAAGAGTTGGGTTTGGTAAGAATGTCTATCATTGAAGGTGCATATCAATTTGCTTTGAAGGTAGAAGAAAAGTTGAATAGAAGATTTGAAAGTAAGCAAAGAGGTGGGGGTCATGGTGGAAAGACTAGTGGAAGGTCATATGGAGGTTGAAATGAAGATCAAAAGAAGGGTAAAGGATACAATAGCAACCAAAACCAGAAAGGAGATAACACCTACTGACCTTGTTATCAAAATAATGGAGACCAAAGAGGAAGATGAAGATCTAGACAAAGACCAGGAAGAGGAGGCTTTTGTGGAACCTATTTCCAATGTGGAGGACATAGAGCCTATGAGTGTCCTCAACATCAAGGGAAGACAAATAGAAGACCTAAGGGTAATGCATGAGTTGCACATGTAGATGAAGATTTTGAGTCTTCACATTTTGAGGATGCAAAAAGAGGAGAGGTTATTGTTACTAGAAGAGCCTTGTTGAATGAGGAGAAGGAACCAACTCAAAGGAATAATTTTTTTCACACTAGATGTAAGTGTGAAGGTAAAGTTTGCAATGTTATTATTGATGGAGGTAATAATGATAACATTATTTCATAAGAGATGGTTAGTAAGTTGTGGTTGGAGAGAAGAAGGCATCTAAATCCATATTGGATTGCTTGGTTGTAGAAGGGCCATAAGGTTTTGGTAGATGATGTATTGTGTGATATTATGCCTATGGATGTTTTTTATATGTTGTTAGGAAAACCATGGCAGTTTGATCGGTGAGCAATACATGATGGACATGCCAACACCTATTCTTTGACAAAGGATGGAGTTTGTCATAAGTTGAAGGCCTTAAAAGAGGCAGAGGAAAAAATATGTAGTAATGCAAGAATTTGTTTGGTTGATGG
This sequence comes from Sequoia sempervirens, assembly GCA_007258455.2. Classification (NCBI taxonomy): domain Eukaryota; kingdom Viridiplantae; phylum Streptophyta; class Pinopsida; order Cupressales; family Cupressaceae; genus Sequoia; species Sequoia sempervirens. The sequence goes on from VDFB02109857.1 coordinate 255,842, forward strand.
AAGAAAGTTTCTAGAAGAAAGGAGACATGAGCATATGTGTTTTGCATTGATCCCTAGAGTTGATAAAGAAGATACTAATGAGGTACCTGTAGAGGTTTTAGATATGTTGAATAAGTTTCAAGATATTGTTTTTGATAACGTACCTGAAGGTTTTCCTCCAATAAGAAAGATTAGTCATTAGATGGACCTAATCCTTGGAGCTAGTTTTCCAAATAAGGTAGCTCATCATATGACTCCAGTAGAGAGTGAAGATTTGAACAAACAAGTGCAAGATTTGTTGTGGAAGGGATTGATTAGAGAAATTTTGAGTCCATGTGTAGTACCTACAATACTAGCACCAAAGAAGGATAGGGAATAGCGGATGTGTATAGATTGTAGAGCCATCAACAAGATCACCATCAAGTATAGATTTCCCTTGCCAAGAATGAATGACATTATGGATTATTTGAGCGGATTTGAGTACCTCACAAAGATAGATTTGAAGAGTGGATATCACGAGATCCGTATTAGAGAAAGAGATGAATGGAAGATAGCCTTCAAAACCAAGGAGGGATTGTTCGAGTGGTTAGTCATGCATTTTGGGCTAACCAATGCACCCAACACATTTATGCAGCTTATGAATGAGGTATTGAAAGAATTTTTGGGAAAATTTGTTATTGTTTATTTGGAAGATATTCAGATTTTCAATAAAACATTGGAGGAGCACTTGATGCATATCCAAAGATTTTTTGAGAAGTTAAGGAGAAGTTGTTGATTAATTTGAAGAAATGTAACTTTTTGTGAAGAGGGAGTTGGTATATCTTGGATTTGTTGTCTCAACAGAGGGTCTTAATATGGATCTAGAGAAGGTGAGAGTTATCATTGAATGGCCTACCCCAAGGAGTGTTACCGAGGTTTAAGATCATTTCATGGTCTAGCATTTTTTTACAGATAGTTTATTAACAATTTCAATAGTATTTGTTCACCTCTAACTAAAGAAATGATAGGGGATGGAAAGGATTTTAAATGGACTATAGGAGCAACAAAGAGTTTTGATATGTTGAAGAAGAAAGTCACAGAGAAACTTGTTTTAGCACTTGCATATTTCAATAAGGAATTTCAAGTAGATAGTGATGCTAGTGGCACTGCCATAGAAGTTGTTTTGAGCCAAGAAGGTAAAGCCTATTGCCTATTTTAGTGAGAAGTTGAATGATGCTAAGAATAAATATTATGTCTATGATCAAGAGTTTTATGCTATAGTTTAAGCTTTGAAGAAATTGAGACACTATTTGTTGCCAAAAGAATTTGTTTTATATATTGATCACCAATCTTTGAAGTATCTCAATAGTCAAGGAAAGTTAAATCAAAGGCACTTAAAATGGGTTGAGTTTTTGCAAAGCTATACTTTTGTTTTGAAGCACAGGAGTGGAAGGTCAAACAAAGTTGTAGATCCCTTAATTAGAAGGAAAAATTTATTGATAGAGATGAATATAGAGGTTGTTGCGTTCAATGAACTCAAAAGTTTGTATCTTGAAGATCCAGAGTTTGCAAAAGCTTGGAAGGCTTGTTTGGAACCTATTGCTTTAGATAGGAGAAGATGGTTGGATTTCTTAATCCAAGATGGGATGTTTTTTAGAGGAAGTCAATTGTGTATTTCAAGGAGTTCTATGAGAGAGAATCTAATCAAGGAGAAGCATGGTGGAGGATTGACTAGACACTTCGGTCGAGATAAGACCATTGCTCTTGTTAGTGAGAATTATTATTGGCCATAGTTACAACAAGATGTCAATAAGTTTGTGCAGAGTTGTAGAGTATGTCAGATGGCGAAAGGAACAAGTTAGAATACTGGATTGTATCAGCCATTACTTATACCTGACATGCCACGGGAGGATATTAGAATGTATTTTGTTCTTGGCTTTCCAAGGACACAAAGAGGGCATGATTCCATATTTGTGGTGGTGGATAGATTTTCAAAGATGGAACATTTCATTCCATGTCATAAGATCAGTGATGTTGTTCATATTGTAGAGTTATTTTTCAAAGAGGTAGTGAGACTACATGGTCTACCAAAGAGTATAGTTTTAGACAAAGATGCCAAATTTGTTGGTTATTTCTGGAGGACATTATGGAAGAAGTTGAAGATAGATTTGAAGTTTAGTTCTACACACCATCCACAAACTGATGGAAAAACAAAGGTGGTGAATAGGATTTTGGGTAACCTACTAAGATGCTTAGTAGGAGATAAGCCCAAGGCATGGAATTTGATTATACCACAGGCATAATTTGCTTACAACAATTATGTCAATAGGGGCACTAGTAAATCACCATTCCAGATTGTGTATGGGAGTAGTCCAAGAACTGTTACTGAACTAAGAAAGATGGATTTAAGGGGGAGAAGAGTAGTGCTAAGGCTAAATATTTTGTTGAGCACTTGAAGAATTTGCATGAAGAGGTGAAGAAACATATCAATAATATGAACTCACAATATAAGGCTAATGCAGATTAGAAAAAGGAGGTGTAAGGAGTTCCAGGTAGGGGATGAAGTCATGGTTCATTTTTGAAAGGAGAGGTTTCCAATTAGTACATACAAAAATTTAAAGATGAAGAAGTTTGGACCATGCAAGATCCTAAAGAAGCATGATTCAAGAAATGCATATGAAGTAGAGTTTCCTGATGGAATTCATATTTCACCTATGTTTAACATCTTTGATTTAACAGAATATCATGAAGGAGGAATTGATGAAGAAATAATGGAAGCACAATGGAATATTCCAGCACCTACTTCAGAAAAGGGGGGGATAGAAGAAATTTTGGATAGTCGTGTGGATAGAAGCATAAGAAATGGAAGTATATAGAGTACTTGGTGAAGTGGAGAGGAAGGCCTCTTGAAGATTCATCGTGGTTGTCAAAGGTTGAGGTTAACCATCTTGGTTTCCCTCTAACTCCTGTGAAGGGACAAGGTCACTTTTCAAATTACCCTCCAGGGTGTCTAATGTAGGAGCATCCAGTGGTGTAGGGAAATCTTGCATCACCTAAAAAGAATTTTTTTTCCTTATTTTCTTTGGTTGTTTTTAGTCCCATGATGGCACTTAAGGGGTGTAAGATAGTCAAAAGTCATAAAAGGTGAAAAACAGTCACTTACTATTTTGAGTAAGTCAGCCTAAAGGAGCTTGTATGGACCTAAAAATTTACCCCAAGGAGCAGAATTGAAAAAAAAATTGGTCGTGAAAGAATCATCTCAATACCCTACACATTTTGGAAGATATTAAAGTTTTCATCCTGAAAAATTTCACCAATGCAGCTTCAAATTCAAATATGAAAACCTTAGAGGCCCCGAAACAGCTCGAAAAGTGGATCAACCAATCTTTGATCGATTCAGTGTTGTAGATCTCTTCAAAAGCTTTCCAACGATATGTTATAATAGCCAATTGAACACTCGGATAAAAATTTATGGCCCTGTGAAGTTACCCCACTAAAAAGTGAATTTCATCAAAAATTTCTTCCTATGCAAGAAATCAAACAGCAAGACTTTTGGCACCAAAACAAAAGGGAAAGTTACACTTTCTAGAACATTCTAGGGCGGTTATTGGGTAAAATAAAAAAGGGATAAATGGGGGTTGTATAAGGTGGCTCTATTAGTGTAGATTGTGGCTCTGAATAACATATTTTGTTTTCAGAGTGGATTTTGTTGCAATGAGTCAAGCCTATGAGGTTGTGGCATTGTAAGTTCTAAATTTGTAATTTCATTTTCTAAAAATAATTGAAAGTGAGTTATTTTTTTCCTTGCATCTTTTGTGTTGGTATCTATTGTTGTGATTTGTGAAGGTTTAGGGTAGTGTGGCACTCATCAATTACAAGCATCCTCTTCAAAAATCATGCCTAATTCATAACCCTCATTATGCTCATATCCAAGTAAACTTGGAGTTCCATTTTCCATATAACATTATGTTCCTTACATGAAGATATGATATACAAATCATCTTGGCTTTTAGAAAATGACCTTTCCATACAAGGTTCTGAAACTCTTATATTATCTATACACTTTTTATTAGCTAGACAAAAGTGCTCCTCATTTGAATAAATGCATACATCTGCAATAGTAATATCACTTTCATGAATATTTGAAATTTTAGAATTAGTATAATCAACAAGGTGACCCAAAAAAAATTCAATTTCTAGTGCACTTTGAAATGATATTAATGTACCTAATTCGAGAAATTATCATAGTAAATTTGTATCTCATCAATGAGTGAGAATGTGTGTTTATTAGCATTTGCATCAATGCAACCTTCTTCTGATGTAGAGATTTGTCTCTCTATTTCTACATTTTTAGAACTAACAGAAGGCACAAAATCACATATTTCATTCATCACATCATATCTCACATTCTAGCTACTATGAATACAATCATCATCTACACATTTTTTTATAGGCTGCTCAAAAACATAATCTTCACCATTCCATAACAGATATTTATTTTTTATCATATTATCTTCATTCTTATCTAGCACATCATCTATCTTCTCATGCAAGAAAATGTGACCACAAGCATAAACTTACCTGAGTTTTTTTGTATATTTATATATGTTATCCTCAAGAATAACAATGCGACCATATATCTAGCTAACTCTAACAAGCTTCAAATTCTATGAAATAGTGCTCAAATTAGGCTCAAAACCCTCATAGAATAAATCAATACATATTGATTCATTAGGTTTCTATGATTTAGGTAAATTGCAACTAATGCTTTCACAAATCTATCATAAAAATTATATGAGGATTCACCCTCATATATTCTCATATCAAATAGTGTATCAATAGGTGATATATGCTCTATCTCATGTTCAAAATCATTTTTAGAATCTTCTTGAATACATAAACATTCACTATCAAATGAGCATTCATTCTTCATTTCTTCAAATTGATTAATAAAGAGTAGCTTAAGCTCTTACCATGAAAATATGTAATGCATCGGTAAACTAGAAAACCAATCTTTAGCATCACATTTTAAAGATATTACAAATAACTTCATGGTGACATCCTCATCATCTACTTGAGAATCCATAATTAAGCTAATGAAATTTTGTAGATGTTTTGATGTTGAATCTTCATAATCTCCTCTAAACTTTGGCAAGCATTCATTTATATTTTTAGGAACAAGGTGCGGATAATCTTGGACTTTATTGAAATCTAGAGGCCTATATCATTCAAGGGAGAAAGGCTTTCTTTGAGCATACAATGATGGTTCTATCATGACATTATAGCTACTAGACAGAGAATCAAAATGGTCATGTATATATTTGTAGAAAAAAACTTATCCCCTCTACAACTATCTTCTTCTTAATTTATCTTTATCTCTTTCCTTTAGTGCTACTAATCACTAAATAAGGGAACAAGAGTATTCTGGGATTTTCTTGTTTTTTATTATAGGAAAAATAGGTTTTGAGGGAACCCAAAACCCCTTACAAATAGGTTTTAAAGGAACCTAAAACCCTATCAAAAGAAAGTTGCAAACAGATAGGAACATAGACAATCAGTAGCCTATCAACAATAGCCAACCATAAGATACACTAGACTAACCATGCTGCAAAGATCTAGTTTTGAAGGGAACTGTAAACCCTTTACAACCAGACTTTTACATGGACCTTGAACCCAAAATTATAATTAGGTTTTTACAAGGACATAAAACCCTAATAGAAAATAAATACTTCCTAATTTTGTTAGGCAACAAACATCCTACAACATCCAGACTGCAGCATACCAACCACTCAGTATAGAAGCATTAGTCTTCAAACAACACAATCCATCCTAATTTTCCAACTCATACTCCACCTCTATAGGATAGAGCTCCCCTCTATAGAAAAGGAAGAAATGAGAACTATTACTACCAAATTCTCCACTCTCTTGCACATGTAAACTCCACCTCAATAGGAGTCAGTAGGAGATAAGAGTACTTCCCACCACAACTACAACATCCAATTCCACCTCAATAGGAGAGGGCTCTTCCTCAATAGGAGCAATCTTCTTGTCAATAGAAAAAAATGATTGTAGAAACTAGCAAAAAACACCCAATCCAATAGAAATGGTAATCACCTCATCCTTTGGCATCAAGAGGGCCTGGTACATGAGGAAAGACTTTGAAAAATCCCAACCACCAATAGCAAACCGAAATTCTTAAAAAACTCAAAATTTTGGGAAAGAAGATTTAACTTTAAAAACTTCCCAGCCATCAGCAACGAATCAAGATCAGGGTTAGCAAAAGCTACCAACATCTACACAAACATCTTGGCCATAAAATAAAAGACTGAGGATAACTCAGCCAACAGAATAAGCTCATAAAGAGCAACAGGCCCAACATCCCTCAAAGATAAAATTCCATAAAACACCAAATGCCAAGGGACCTCAAGGCACACGAGGAGAACCCTGCAGAAGAGAAGCCAATAAATAGTATCATGAAAAAGGGCCAAACCAAAGGGCATTCCCTTAAGGAATATAGGCCCAAAAACATAAAACATGGCAACCACTATTTTCATCAAAAAAAGAGTAGGTATCCAACAACAAATACCACCAGCAGAAGTCCAACTACCATTTAAACAAGCCAAACCCCTTCAAAAAGGAAGACCTCACAAATCGAAAGGGGTGCACAAATTTTTCTTGACAAAGCCAAAGAAACAAGGCTAGCACTGGGGAAAAAGAAGCTCCACCAAACATCAAAGAAGCAACAAGATCAAATCCCTTGCTAAAGCAGAAGAGCAACAAAAAATTAAAAAAACAAAACCTCACACCCCTTAAGATGAACAAAAAAGACTAGGGGCTAATCACTAGGCACAAGGGCAACAAAAAGGAAACTCCCAAACTAATCTCAATCCAAACAAAATGGGACACCAACATCCAAAATCCAACTCAAAACAAGAAGCAACCCACAACAAACCACTCGAAGCAACCAGCCACTCTGAAAGTGAGCAAAAGAAAGAACAAGAAATCACTCCCAGAAAATTTTGAAGCCACAAGCAATGATCCAACCAAACTTTGACACAAAACAAGCAATGAGTCAGCTAAACTCTGAAGCAATAGACATTGCAACAATAGCCTCAATGCCCACAACAAGGAAATCATTCACTACCATAACCTTCAACAACAACCTCTTGCAAAGGCTTGACATCAAGAAACTAGACCTAAGACCCCCGATATGCTAGAAATCAACATCAGATCATCTTCAAAATTTGAGTCGCCATCTCCATTCTCGCCAAAGGAATTTGAATTTGGGGCCCCACTCCTTCTCCCACCCAAATTCTTCCTCTCCATCTTCCTTGCAAGTGGATTCTTTTGGGATTTTCTTGTTATTGACCTTCATACACAACTTTTCTTCTTAAAGCAAGAAAAGCATAAAATACCTAGAGGTGTATTGCATCTATCACAAATCTTCTTTATCTAACTAGAAACTTAGTAAGCCTAAGTTCTTCAAAATACATTTGGTTCATTCATGGAATTGCCACCTCTCATTAGAGGATAAGATCTTTAAGTAGTTGGAAGCTCCTTCAAAGATCAACTTTCATTCTAGGTTCACCCTACTAGCAAAGTAGCTTTTCAAATTCTTCATAAAGTCCTCCTCCAGTTATGAAGGTCCTCAAAGTATCTCCCCAACAACGTTGCCAATTTGTTGGCGTAAGTTGATAGGATTCCAAACTTACCCAAACAAAATGCACAACTGAAGACTTGTCCCTGGTAATAGCACCAATTTTTTGGTGACCTGGGTTGTAGGCACCAAATCCCCAAGATTTGATAATCTTCCAGGTGTTAGGACTGTCAAACCTGGGAAAAATACCACAATCATATCTTTAGGTTAGGTAACTAAGGAAATTAGGAAACTAAGGACCAATGGTTGAGGTGGGTAAGAACTCCTTCACTTTTGGCTTTGCAAGACCAAGAGGAGTTTCCCTAAGACGTTAACTTGATGATTGAAGCACTAAACAATACTTTACAAAAAAATATACCCACTACACAGTGTATCCCAATACTGGTGTCACAATATACCTATGTGCTATCTTGGACAAGTAAGTTTGAGCATCTTACTAATAGATAATCTACCATATTAGTGTCTGAGAATGAGTTTAGGATACACCCTTGTATTGTTGTATATCATTCAAACATGGTCATAAAACACACAAAAAGTAAAACTTTAAAAAAATTGAGTTGGTGTGTTTGGAGTTTGTTGAAGATGATAAGAGAGAAATACAATCACATGTTGGTGCCTTTATGCATTCAGCAACATAGTCACTAGATTTAACCAAAGATGCAATAACTGAAAAACAAGGAAATGACTTAATCAAGTCACTACAAAATACTATGCCTTTCTAAATGCACCCAGGCAAGCTAGGCTTTAAATATTCTCTCAGAAAAATAATAGATAGTTGTAGAATATTAAGCAAGGATACTTACAAGATATATGCAAAAATATGTGACAAAAAAGATGTCACTTTATTTTTTATGCCTGAAATGAGCATTTGTCGGCTGCTAAATTTGGTGTTTTCCAAATGTGAATGATGTAATAAAAATTATAAAAATATTCTTGTCATTTTTTGGCACAAACTTTGATCTGCCTATTTTTTGCTCCTTAAACCACGCTTGCCAAAGTACATTGCCATTTTTTCACATCGAGGTTGTGAAATCTTCATCAAGATGTTGCCAAGATGTTGAGGGGGTCAAAGAGGTAAGTATCTCTACTTTCTTAGTTTCAGATTTTGATTAGATTATAGGTTGTGTTAGAGTAATCATGCATTAGCTAATAATTAATTGATCTTTAATTGATTATTAGTCTAATTTATTCTCATACACTTAAGCTAAACTTAGGAGTGATTTACTATGTTAAATAGAGAGTTATTATTAGATCATTTTGTCTCATTACATGAGATGCTGACACTTGTCTTGATCTAATCCCTTTCTCATTTAGGGTTGCTCCTATATATAACACTCAACCCTCATTTTATTATCTTTTGAGTTGAATTCCTTTGATAGAACTCTCAACCTTTGAGGACTCTTATTTTCCTTGAGGATTCTTGAGGTTCATTTTGTAGCTTTTACTTGTTGAGGAATATAGCAATTCTTTGTTTGTAGATCTCTTTCTTGAAAGATATCTTTGTTCATTGTTTGACCTTGTGGCTCATGTTTTTCACAATTCTAACATAGTATCAAAGTGTGGATTCAACGAACCCCTTCTCGATTTATGAGAGTTTTTCTTCAACAAGGGTTATAGGCATCATATCTGAATTTTCCATTTTTTTCTTACAATTTTTGGATGTTGACATTTTTTGATGCATTTTGGCACAAAAAAGACCTCACTGTTAGATTCAAAATTGTCGAGACAGTCATATTTTCCTTTCATTTGGCCTGATTTGGACTTCTAAGGTCAGACAGACAAGGGTCTGAAGTAGCTTTTTTTTTCAAATCCGGATGGTAGCTATAATTTCATAGTATTTTGGGCTAAAAAGAACCTCACGATTGTGCTCAAGATGCCAATTTGAGAAATTTTGATATATAATTTTCCCTTGGTATTAACATATATATAATATTAATATAATATATATATATATATTAAATTATTTTTTTAATAATATATTTTTATTAAAGCCTTTTTTAAAAGTTCAAAAAAATTAGGGTATTGAAGGTCCATGCACTACTATGTAGTACCTTCAGCCCCTTTAATGGGGTGGTACCTAAAGGTCTTGTCACCCTCTCTATGACCTAGGTCATAGCTAGGGCAGCAGCCCTTCAGGCCGCTCCCTTTTATAAAAGATGGTGGCAGTGGGGTTTTTCCCACGCCCCATATTTATTAATTTTATTTTTAACTTTTAAAATAAAAAATATATTATTTTTTTTTAAAAATCCTCTTTTAATAAAAAAATCTCTACAGTCTCCACATTAACATTTTTTCACATGTCCCTGGTCGCATGGGTGACCAACGCCTAGGCCAAGGGGGCTAAAAGAAAATTTCTTTTTTTTTAAATTAGAGCTTATAAATTTGGCAAACCTCCAAATTTGTGGGTATTTTTGCTAAATTTAGCGGAGTTCTTTTTTTACCCTACTTAACCCTTCTTTGTTGGGCTTTTCATTTTTGCACCCTATCTTCCAAAGGCCATATCTCCACCATATGGTGGTCTTTTCTAGTGCAATTTTTTTTTAAATGGGGTAGAATTTTGTGATCTTTGAAGTGGTGTAGGTGGTTTCCAATTTCCAATTTTATTTTTTCCAGAATTCAATTTTCTTAGTGATGTTGTTCAGTTCTTGTTTTGGAGACTTCTACAAGCCATATTTTTTGCATCTGGACTCCTTTTTAGGTGTCATTTTTTTTTAAGTGCATTTTTTTTGTACTTCGACATGGTGCTACTAGTTTCCTCTTTTTTTATTAGAGAATTTTATTTCCAGCATACATTAATCCTTTTTTTGGACATTATGGACTTCCATTGTAAGCACTTTTTATTATGTAAATGCTTTGAAATAAAGTGCCTCAACATTCAAGTGTATAACTTTTGGGTATTTTGCACATATTGTTGTGCCTTATGTATTTGTACTAAGATATAAAGTGTCATGGGGAGGATTGATGTTTGTCTTTGGTTTTCCATCAAACCTTTTCAAGTGAGTGTCCCTTCCATGACAGCAGTGAATCCCAATGATTCTTGCCTCATGTGTGTGTGCCTTAGTTTGCATACCCTTTTATTTTTAGGTTTTTTCTCCTACATGCACTTCTTGGTTTCACATAATTTCAATGTACATGTCATGGCTCCCCTTTTAAGGATTATGGGGGGATTTCTACTATTGGTGCTAGTGCTTCCTTGGTTTTGCATTTGAAGTGGTCTATGTATCTAGTTCTTGTTCATATGTACTTTTGGATGCAATGTGTACATAAACAACTAGTTACCCATGCATTTCAATGAGATGGATCATTTATCATATGGACACTCTTGCATTCCTGTTTCTAGAGGTTCTTCATTTCAGCACTATATCAGTCATCATTTGACATTATTCTGCAACTTCTTTGTGCTTCAATGATGTTATATGTATGTTCCTCTTTTTTTGGGACATTATTTCAATTAGAGGCTTCTTAATCCTTCGCTTTGATTTGGAGGATTTTTTAGTCCTTCATTTTCCTATCTCTCTTTTGGAGAGGAGATTTTTCCATGTGGTTTTCTCTTTTTCTCTAGTTGTGAGAGATAGATTTTGTTTGTACATGGGTACCTCACCGGGCCTTGTTTGTTGGGACCCATCATGCATTCTCTTTTTAGGGGTTTTAGCTACTCCCTAATTTTATCTTAAGCAAGGGTGTTAGAGTAATCATGCATTAGCTAATAATTAATTAATCTTTAATTGATTATTAGTCTAATTTATTCTCTTGCACTTAAGCTAAACTTAGGAGTGATTTACTATGTTAACTAGAGAGCTAAATTATTAGATTATTTTGTCTCATTGCATGAGATGTTGACACTTGTCATGATCTAACCCCTTTCTCATTTAGGGTTGCTCCTATATAGCACTCAACCCCCATTGTACTAAATCTCTCAAGTTGAATTCCTTTGATAGAACTCTCAACCTTTGAGGACTCTTATTTTCCTTGAAGATTCTTGAGGTTCATGTTGTATCTTTTACTTGTTGAAGAATATTTCATATATAGTTTGTAGATCTCTTGCATGGAAGGTACACATCTTTGTTTCTTGTTTGATCCTATAGATCGTGTTTTTCACAATTCTAGCAGATTGGATTAGTTTTTTTATTAAAATTTATTTTAATTTCTAGGAAATGACATTCCACCCTCAAATGTTTAAAATCCTCCATCACCTCCTCATGAATACCCTCCTAAAAAAGAGCCACAACAAACACCTCCATCAATTCCTATACATCCCTTAAGAACACACGAAAGCATATTAGGGAAAATAAAAGACAATAAAAACAACTTGAGAAATTGATTACAAGGCTAAAAGATATTGCTGCAACAAATCCTCATAGGACAAGCCTTGTTGAATCCATGCAATCTATCTTGTCTCATGTAGGATCAGTGAGTGCACAAATTAATTTTTGGTCCAATAAGAGGGAAGAACAAAAACAAATTTATGCAAACAAACTATCCTATGAGAAAGTAAAGAAAAGGAAAATTAAAAAAAAAATTGACTTGTGTTCCCTCTTTACTGACCCACGAATCAATAAACCCTTAGAAATTGGATGTAGGAGGTTCCCTATCCATTGGTACCACCGTGAAGGGATAAAGTAATTTTTGGGCTAGGTGGTGGATGGTTTTTAACCAACGTCTGTGTAATAATTATGAGGTTACACAATACTTTTTGAGGAAACTATGTGTGAGTTTGTCCTTGATGTGATTCCAAACTACTCTAATTTTCTAGATTTCCAGGGTAGAGGTGGGGGCTCCTCACATGATAGAGTGGGGGCACAATATGATTCAAACCTAGCATTGAGACCCTTGGGTAGACTTGTGGTGGAGCATGTGATTGTTCCTTTTATTGTGAAGGATAGTTTTGACCTGTGGAAACCTTAAACTCCATTAGCTCACTCACTTAGAGCCTTATACAATATGTGAGGCCTCTAGTATAGGGTGATGTGGGCGAGTCTTCTAGGCCTCGAGTTCCAGTCCATTTTTTCAATCCTGCAACCATGTTTTTACTTATGATCCTATGAGTAGTCAAGATGCAACTACGTAGGATACATCAGTTGTAAAGGGGATGGTTATGACATAATCTTTGTTGAATGAAACATTTGACATTGATACTCAAGTAAATTTCAACAAGTTCATTTAATGTTTTTTATTAAATTTTATTCTAAAATGTAAGAATAACTAAATTAGTAGAATGATTATGATAAAAATTTAGGGTCAAAGTTTTCATGCTACTTGTAGTGTTCCCCTAGTCCCCTATTGCATGACATCGTCGAGTCCATAGGTATGTAACAAGTAAATAAATATAATTATTACATGTGAATAGTTGAACCTTATATGAATATTTTTCTCAAACTCACTTTGGATGTCAAATGGTTTGATGGTGGACCTTCGACATCGACACCTCGTAGTAGTCGTCATCAATGAACTTTCACCCAAGTAGCCTTTATTCATTAATGGTGTTGTAAAATAATGTTAGGTAGTTTTGGTAGTTGAACAATATTTGTTATTTCATTTTTAGATGTTGAAATCAGATACTCCTCTTGATGTTTGTGCCACAATGAACCATTGTGTTGTTGTAGCAGTAGAAAGTTATACTCCTTTGATAGAGGTATGAGACAAATTAGTAAATTTCACATTATATTTGATATTTTATCACTCTATTATTGAAAATTTTATTGATACTCATATGTAGTTTAATTTTTATCTTGATGCTTGTTACAGGGGCTTGTGACTCCAGATCATGAACATGCAATATCAAATGGATGGTGGTCTACACCAAGTAGATTTTCTCAAAGATAATGGGACATGCAATATCAACACATAGAAATATTATTTAAATAAATAAAACTAAAATTACCATAGATAGAGAGCTCATTAAGGATATGGAAGATATGCAAGTTGCACAATCTTGTGAAAGATTCAATATAACCATGTAGATTAATATAATATTACAAAGATGAATTCCTTTAGCCTTCAATATAAATTTTAACAAAGTTTCTCCAAGAGAGCCAAGAGATGCTAAGAGAGTCAAAAGAATATTTTTTCAAGAGGGAATGAGATCTTTTTTTGGTTGAATGTGCAAACATGGAGTGTTACATTTCTAGGTAGATGTTACAATAGGGATAACTAAGTAGGAACCAACATTTAAAACTCAAAAAATTATGTGATGCTAGTGTGTCACACTCAAATCCTACAAAATAATTTCTAAATTTGACATGTTCTTCCAATATAGAGACAATAATGACATCACATTCTAAAATTTGGGAAAAACTTGGTGTAAGGTAAAATAGGCCAATTTTTAGGCTCAAATGGACCTAGACATGTTACAAGAGAAAATTATAAAGTAGATTAAAAACACATAAAATTGTGAGGGTATACAATTTTCTATGTTAGAGTTGTACTTCCTTAGTTCAATATTTCTCAAGTGTAAAGGCCTTTGAAGTGTTGTATGTGATCGAGAAGGCTCTTTGCTCATAATCTATCTAGGTTTGTTGTGGGGATGAAAAATGATCCCAACCATAATGGATAAAAACCTTATCCACCTCTCCAAGAATATTTTTTGGCATGTAATGAGAGTGTAGACAATCAATCCCACCTACAGTGTATAGGCTAACTTCCTAAAGATCAATTTCCAAGGTGTTCATACTATTGAAAAACAAGATGTTTAGGAAAGCTACAATATGGACTTATGCAAGTGAATTTAGGTATTAAAATCAAATTACCAAATCAGATTTAAACATGTAATTACAAAATACATCACAATATAAAAAAATAACAAACAAAATGTGACACTAGATTTACATGGAGAAACCCTTTCGAGAAAAAACTCCACACAAAAAAAGGGAAAGTATATTATTAATCTTTGAATTATAGTACACAATAATACACTCCACTATTGATCTTTGATCAACCCAACAACACTCCTGGATACCTACCATAACTCAACATGAAAATACCATCTCATGGCTAAAATTTATAGAAATTGTCGGAGGTAAAACCATGAATGGTAAACCAAAACAAGAGATACAAAACCACCTGAAAACTCATGCCCCTCTTCATGGATAGCCAAAATACATAATAAAATACTAAATGGAATTACAAGACTCCCACATGGAGACGCCCATAGCCTATCCAATTCTTGACTTTTTGGATGCTCTGATGACCTTTCCAATCCTTGATGGAACACCAACGAATACCTTTTCTTCTCCAATCCTGGGTGCCCCATCCAAGAGCTTCCAACTTCCAGTATGGGCACCTAGAAGAGATGTCTTATCCATTTTTTATGTGTAACTTCTAGTAAAATTAAATCCTTTCTTTAAAATATAATTATAACATGACATAATTTAATGATTTTCTTTCGTGTCCCCTAGAACACTTTCCAAAGAACATGGAGACATACAAATGACATAGGATTACAAGGTTAATGGAACCTTATCCTAACATTCTCTCCTTGAAATTATACATTGTAATTACATTCAAAGATACAAATAATAAAATCAAGTATAGTGATCAAGGACCATGACCTTCCTATGTACACCAAGAAAACTTATTTGTGGTCACTGGCTTCATAAGAGAATCTACAACATTATCCAAAGTTACAACCTTTTCAATTGATATCTTACCATTCTCAACCATTTCTCACACAAAGTGATACAAAACATCAACATGCTTAGTACGAGCATTATACATAGGATTTTTGGTCAAATAAATATCACTCTAATTGTCACATCCAATCCTTACTGTCTTGCAATCAAAACCAATGTCATTACCAAGCCTTTATAACCATACCCCCTCCTTAGAGGCATGTGTAGCAATCATATACTCTAATTTAGTGGTGGACAATGCAACTATAGGTTTCCTCTTACTCATCCAACTCACAAACAAATTAAATGTATAGCCACTAGTGGACCTTTGACTATTCAAGTCACCTACCCAAACTACATCAACAAACCAAATAGTAATCAAAAGTACCTCACAAATATCTAAACACCCTCTTAAAAAAATTCCAATGCTCTCTACCAGGGTTAGACATAAACTTGATTAGAACTCCCATTTCTTGGGCTATATCCAGTCTAGTGAAAAAAATTGCATACGTCAAACTAACAATGAAACTAACATAAGGAACCATATACATATCCTCAAAATCAAGACAAATATCTAAGCTCAACTTAGTACCAACTGAAAATGGAATACTAATTGTCTTACAGTCATGCATATTAAACCTCAACAAAATAGTATCAACATACTTACTCTGACTTAACCAAAGTTTTTTGTGACCCCAATCTTTCTTGATCTCCATCCCAAGAATATATTTTACAGCCCCCAATTCCTTCACGTCAAATGTGCTAGAAAGTTGTGTCTTGAGCTCACTAATCATCACCTTATTGTTACTAATAAATAACATATCATCAACATACAAGACAATAATTATAATTTGATCATCAATAACCTTAATGTAAACACAATGATCCTCCTAACTCCTAATAAATTGTAACTTCAATGCAAAATCATCAAAATTTTGGTACCACATCCTAAGTGACTATTTCATACCATACAAAGATCTCTTCAACTTGCAAACCAATTTTTCTTTTTCTTTCATAATAAAACCATCAGGTTGTCACATATAAATTTCCTCCTCAAGATCCCCATGCAAGAAAGCAATATTAACATCCATTTTCTCTATCTCAAAATCACAAGCAATGACAATAGATAATGGGAATATAATATAAATCAATTTAGCAACATGAGAGAAAATTTAACCAAAATCAACTCCCTCTTTGGGATTAGCCCTTACCCACTTATATGGCCTTGTACCACTCTAACCAACCATCTACTCCAAATTTCTTTTTAAATACCCACTTGCAACCAATGGGATTCCTTCCTTTGGACAAACTAACAAGATCCTAGGTTTCACAACTATCTAAAGTCATCATCTCCTCTTGCATGTCTTGCAACCAAGAATCACTTTCCTTCAAAGAGAGAGCCTCCCTAAAATATCTAGGTTCATCGCCAGTACTCAACAAAGCAAACGACAATCTTATGGGCTATACCTATCAACTAGATTTTTTTGTCATCTAAACCTCCTCAAGGTAGGATTGATTGTCTCTACATGTTCTTCTTTTGTGTTCTCATCTTGTACATCCTATGAACTATCTAGACACTATTCTTCTTCTCCATCCTCAGACCCATCTGATTGTTCTTCCACATGTGTTTCTTCCTACTTCTCAATCTTTGTCTCAAAGTGCACTATCTGTATCTTATCTTTCTCCTTTGGTTGTTCTTCTCTTGAGTAATCTCTAAACTCCCTAAAACTCACAACTCTATAAAATATTATTTTAGGGGTTAGAGGATTCCAAATCTCATAACCTTTTACATTCTCAAGTGTTGTAGCCAATAGAGATGCATTTATGAACTTTTGGATCTAGTTTAGATCACTAATCTTGACGAACATGAACAAAATCCTCACAACCAAAGACCCTTAAGTGTAAAACAAAAAGATTTCTACCTATCCACACTTCATAAGGATTTTTATCAATAAGATTTGAACAAGGAGATCTATTAATTAAATAACAAGGCATCTATCAATATTAGCACCACTCAACATGCTCCTAGCTCTTTCCATCAAGGTTTGGTTCATTCTTTTTGCTACCCCATTTTGTTGGGTGGTATAAGGATTAATCTTCTATCAAACAATACATGCATGCTTATAGAACTCATCAAATTTCTTGGAACAATATTCAGATCTCAACACTTTTATCTTATAATCTGACTACTTCTCAACTAAGGCTTTAAATTCAAGTTAAACTTGGTGAAAAAATCAGATTTAGAATGCATAAAATGAATTTGTGCATGTATCTTGATACATCATCAATGAAAGAGACATAGTACTAAGATTTACCCAAAATGTCAACATCCACTAGTCCACATACATCTGAATGAATGATCTTTAATAATCTCTTTGCCTTATTAGTTCCATTAGGAAATGAAAGATCTATTATGTTTACCAAACACACAATGCTCACATAAATCATTTTTTCCAAAAAAATAATCAAAAATACTGTCAACCAACTTTTTATTAAGAACATTTTCTTAAGACCTTTTTCACCAATGTGACCAAATCAATGGTACGCAATATACATGCATTTTCAGTGCTAGTTACATTAGAAGAGTTGCATAGAGTAGAGACATCTATCCCAAACAAATTCCTTATCTGAGATCCTTTAGCTATCACCAAAATCCCTCTTATCAACCTACAACCAAGCTTTTCAAATGTCACATGCATTCAAGAATCATTCAACTTGGATACTGAAAATAAATTTATCGCAAGTCCTAGAATATGCAAAACATCATGTCCTGAGATTTAATCCTCCTATCACTAAAACACAACTTTACCTTTCGCTTACCAACAATATTCTTAGTGTTTTTATCACCAAGGAAATCATATCCTGCATCATGTTATTTATAATTAGTAAACCACTCCTTGTGAGGAGTCTTATCATAGGAGCAACCTAAATTAATAAGCCAAGCATAATTACTAATAGAGTTATCTGAAATAAAATAAAATAAACAACAGAATCATCATGGAAGAAATTTTCCATGGAGGAATCAAAAGAAATTTCTTGTTCTTACACTCCTTCACATGCCCTCTTTTTCCATAATTCCAACACTTTAATCTGTTCTTTTCAAAGGTCTTAGAACGTCCTTTAGATTTATCACTCTTTTTATCCCCTTTAGGCCCTTCTTCTTTGGACCTTCCTTGCACATGCAAGGCATCTTGGGAGCCAACATTCATACACTTTATCCTCATATCCTCTAAAAGAAGTATAGAAATCGTGTTTTCCATCTTTGGCTCTGAATTACCACTACTTTTGGTAACAATTAGATTTTCCCAAGATTTAGGCAAAGAATAAAGAAACAAGATAAATTTATCATCGTCTGCTAATTTAACATCTACTAATGCAAGTTGACTTATAATTAAATTAAAATCATTTAAATAGTTTATAATAGAATCACCATATTTCATTTTGAATGAATATAATTGTATTTTGAGATACGACTTGTTAGACAAACATTTAATTTGATAGATATCACCTATCCTCTTCCACAACTTGTATGTGGTGTCTTCTATGGAGACATTCAAAAGGATAAAATCTGTGAGACACAACTGTATGGTTCCTCGTGCCTTGTCTAAATTTTCCAATCTACATTAGACATTGCATTTGGTTTACTCTCTTTTGAAATTGGCAAGCACTAATCTCTCACTTCAAGGAGATCCTTCATCTTCATCCACATCTCGCAGCCAATTCCATTGAATTTCTCAATATCTTGGAAAGAGGTAGAAGCCATGGTAAATAATCCTCTTCACAAATCTACAATATACCACAAAATAAAATCTCTCATGCTACAGCCAAAAAATAAAATGTTGAAAAACAAGGTGAAGGAAAGCTATAATATGAACTTATGCAAGTGAATTCAGGTCTAAAAATCAGATTACCAAATCAGATTTAAACATGGGATTGCAACATACATCACAACATAAAAAACAACAAACAAAATGTGACACAAAATTTATGTGGAGAAACCTTTTTGAGAAAAACTCCATGCGAGAAAAGAGGACAAGTATATTATTAATCTTTGAATTGGATTACACAATAATAAACTCCACTACTAATCTTTAATCAACCTGAAAGTACCCATATACATACAATAACTCAACATGAAACTACCATCCCATGGAGCTCTAATTTATAGAAATTGTGAGAGGTAAAACCATGAATGGTAAACCAAAACAGTAGGTACAAAACCACCCGTAAAAACCCATGCCCCTCTCCATGGATAACCAAAAGGCATAATAAAATATTAAATGGAAATAAAATACTCCCACATGGGTGCCTAGACCATAGCCTATCGAATTCCTAACTTTTTGGATGCTCTGATGACCTTTACAATCCCCAATGGAACACCAACAGACACCTTTTCCTCTTCAGTCTTGGGTTCCCCATCCAAGAACTTCCAACTTCCAATATGGATTCCTAGAAGAGATTCCTTGTCCATTTTTGATGTGTAACCTCCACCGAAATTAAATCCTCTTTAAAATATATTTACAACATGCCATAATTTAATGATTTTCTCTTATGTCCCCTAGAACACATTCCAAGGAACATGGAGACATACAACTGACATAGGATTATAAGGTTAATGGCACCTTATCATAACATTTTCAACAAATAACTTAAGATGCCATTTCAATTGTGGTATAATTCTATGAGGTGAGTTATATGTTACCTACTTGAGCCTCATTAGGAAATATCTTCCCTACAATCAATCAAACAACTAAGAAACCAAGGACGTCCTTGACAGGAGTAGTATGCTCCTTAACTATTACCAATATCGAGCATCATATTATTGCTCCTTGACTACTGTCAATCTTAAGCATCATATTAGTATTGCTCCTTGACTACTATCAATTTTAAGAATCATATTATTTCTCCTTGACTATTGTCAATCTCAAGCATCATAGTATTACTCCTTGACTACTGTCAATTTCAAGCATCATAGTATTTCTCCTTGACTACTGTCAATATTGAGCATCATAGTATTTCTCCTTGACTAATGTCAATCTCAAGCATCATTGTATTTCTCCTTAACTACTATCAATCTCAAGCATCATAGTATTACTCCTTGAGTACTATCAATCTCAAACATCATAGTATTTCTCATTGACTATTATCAATCTTGAGCATCATAGTATTGCTCTTTGACTATTGTCAATCTCAAAAATCATAGTATTTCTCCTTGACTACTGTCAATCTAGAGCAATGTAGTATTTCTCCTTGACTACTTCTTAGCGCTATAATTAGAAGATAGGTTCCTAACTTGAAATAAGTAGGTTCTAATCCTATCCACCTCTAGGTTTCAACTACCAACATTGTGTTTTAAGATAAGAGATATTCAATTACATATATATTTTCCACTTGCCTTATGGTGGCTATTCAAACAATAAAAGGCAACCATTTAATCCTCACAAAAGTTAACAAAGTAGTCAACTCACTACACCCCAGTGATAGTGGCCACTACCATTGCCTTGGCTCACAAGGTATGATAGTTGTTCTAGGTTTAATTACAGCCATGAATGTCTCTGAAATGTAGTTCAAGAAGAGATACATGCTCAAAGACTCTCCCAAATTGGAGTTAGAGATAGCTAAGCATCCCTTGATAGATTATGGATGATTTCCCACTCATATTCAACCCATCGAGTATATTTTCAAGGTAGGGACTAGTAGGTGATTGTTTCTTATATGTATATTTAATAGAATTAGCTATTTTGACCAATACTGACTATCCTAGAAGCCAACATTATAAAATAATAATGGGCAGATTTAGCAAATCTTACAAGTGCATGAGTGAAAATGATGCCAAGAATTGGTAGGAAATTAATTTCCAAAACTCATAATCAGCTCAAGGATTTTCATTCTTATATATTTTTTGTTGAAGAAATCCCTTTAGGGTAGTCATTTATGAACATTGTGCAATCTACCCTTCCTTCCACCTTCTTTCATGAGAAGATACAGTGAAAAGGGTATATGTGTAAGGGGGGAAATCAGATGATAAGGAAATCAAACATAGATGAATTAAACACGATTTAATTCAAACAAAAAGACAAATTCCATACCTATTACTCATAAAATGAACAATATAAATTACTTAATTCAATGAAATCAAACCAATGCAAACAAGAAGCATACAATGAATTTAATTAACTAATACTATTACCCTTCTCATGTCTAAGTATATCCACAGTGATGTTGAATTGTGTTGTATCAATGTGAAGCCTCCATTATGGGCTTGCAAAAGCTTCAATATGCGTGAATGGCAATCGAAGATGTGTGTAAAAGCTCTCAAGAAATCAATTGTCAATTTAGCATTACTTTGTTGCACAAAAGATGTCAATTCTCTGATCGTCTTTTAGAATGAAGTGGATTGTTATATAGATTTTGCGTTTTGAAATGAATGTGCAATATCATATCACAATGTTGAATCAAGATCAATGGTTGAAAGCTATTGAGAGGAATTAGATTACTCAGTTAGCTTATGTGATTGAATCAATTAAGGATGTTAATTGATCAATCAGAGGAAATAGATTTCCTAATCTATGGCATTGAGAAAATCAAGTTGAGCTTTTAGTGGGATTGAAGAATGGATGGATTAGTTAGGAAATAGATGAATGAATCAGTCAGTTAATTAGAGTGAGCAATCAGTGGTCGTGATTTTCTCAATCATAAAAATTGGTGAAGGTAATTAATTAATTAATTAAGCTTTTTGAGTTGAACGTGCAAGTCATGTTTGACTTTTACAAATAAATTTATATTTGTTTGTTGATGATGTTTGAATAATTAATTTAATTATTCTGTTTAGAAAGGGGGAAAGTGGTTTAATTAAACTATTAAATATTAATAATTTAATTGATTTCGGGGAATAGGGTAAATTAGCGATATAATTAAATAATTGATGTTATTTAATTAATCAGAAAGAATAAAGATAGATTAGGACTTTATTAAATAATTGAAATTTATTTATTTAGTCAAAAATGATGAAAAAGTGAATTAATTAAATAATGTATAGATTATTTAATTAATAGGGGAAATTAGGGTTTTTGATGTAAATGATGTGAAATGCAGTGATATTAGGTGATAATGATGTCGATGATGAGAAAATTTCATTTAGGATGTGTGATAAGTGTTAGTCATTTTTACATGTCTACAATATATTATAGGTGGAATTGGTTTAGATAGCTTAACACTGTGATGATGAATTGAGCAACATATTTATTAGTTTCATGCAATAGATTTAAGGTTCCCCTACTTCCTTATTAAATATCTTGTTTGCTTAATCATTCTTTCCCATATTAGTTCATTTACTAAGAAACAACCAACTAATACCTTCCAAGACTTTTTGGTTTGTACAATGCCAATAGTTAGGGATTGATTTATTAAAGAAACAAATGTGTTTAAATAATTTCTATCCATTTCTTCTTTAGGATCCTTTTATATTAATTACATTACTTGGGCAAGGTAATAGGACATTGCTAGTTTAAATTTCAAGTAGTCACTACCAACTGAGTTAATTTATGGTGGTTGAAGCCAACTAGTTTAGTGTGGCCTTAGTTAGGTAGGCATGGGAGTAGGGTGAGAATTGAGGGTAAGGCAAGGATCCATTCCAAAAAACTAACTTTCTCTATATCATTTAACCTCCTAGCTACTTGTCCATGATACCAAAAATTGTTGTTGCCACCAATAGCATCCACTATGTTCTCCTTCATTTTAAACTCATTAGGGGAGAGGGGCCATAGTGGAGCGGGCTTCAATAGCGGGGATAGAAGTAGTTATTAGTGGGATTCATAGTGGAGCATCTTAATATCCAATTGCAAAACACTTTTTATCCATAAAGTACACAAACTGACAGATCATGTGATGCCACATCGACGCACCAATAAAACATGACTTAGTGCAGCACTATCAATCTCACTTTTTTTTAACCTTTTTTAATACGAAAAGCATGCTGGTGTGGCATCATATTTGATGATGTGACCCTAAAATTATTATTTTTAAGCAAGTGAGTTGCCAAATAAACTACTGTACAAATTTGGGACTGATTTGAAATTCCATGTAGGATTTTGAGAAACTCGAAGTTAAGGTGCTCCACTATGGGCCCCTCTCCCCTAGTGTCTTGGTCAAATAAACATGTAATAAAAGATTAAACTCCTATAACTAGACCGAGTGTAACCAATTGTTCGATCCATTTGCAACACCAGGTAATCTTACAAATGGCTATATAAAATATGGACAGAAGGCAAATTCCTAACATAGGATTCTCAATTTGATAATCTCTATACTCAGTCATAAATTTAACCATCCTCCAAGTAAATTTACTCTAAAATTTTACCAATAGCCAATGAAGAGGTGAACAAATTCAAGTATGCGCCTAGGGTTCAGCTAGGAAGCAATAAAATAAGAAGAACAAATTTTATAATTATCCATCTAAGAAATAAATTGCAGACCTCAAGATGGTGGCAAATCTAGAGAACGAACCTAAAAGATGATATCCACGACCACACAGGTGTCTGGATTGGTGAATAATTTTGGTCTTTGCCTCTATTTTTGTTTTTCAATAATATTTCTTAAATGGGATTTCCTCCCTTTTAAGTTTCATTTACTTACATATGCATCCTTTTTTTTTACGATTACTACTTTCATTTTTATTATTTATTCATAAGTATTTCTATTTTATTTATTTTGATTATTTACTTATTCATTGTTAGTTATTATTTATCTGTGTATTTTTATTTAATATTTATGTTTATATTTGTATACATTCATCTAACTAAATACTATATATTGGTTACATTATTAAGCAATAATTTTTATGGATCAAAATAATTTGATCATCATCAATGTCTTCCAAGTGGACGATGGAAATAGAATTGATGCCTAAGGTTCTAGGGTTAATGAGAGAGATCACATATCCTCAGGAACTTAATTCATTGCTGCGAGATTATCCCTTAGAAAAACTTGCCCGTTCAACTACAAGATTTTTTAGCAATATTTTCTTACTCGGTCTAAGGTTCGGTAAACCTTAGGCTAGGGTGAAGTCACCTAAAAATCTTTTCATTGAGATTTGGCTTAAATTTTTCCTATCTCTCATCATTGTACCATAAAATCCACCTCATCTTTCCCCTAGTTACCTGCATCCAGCAACAAACCTTATACAATTCCACCAATCGAGTCATTAGTCTAAGTCAGTATAAACATAATCAATGTGTTTAAATTCACCAAACATGACAAGGTTATAATTATACCCATTAGTAATAGCGTGTTCAAAACATAATCATAAAACACACACATAAGTTAATTTAACGTAATTTAGTCATAAATCCACCCTATTCCAAATTACCACGAGGCTAGGGGTTGTACAATAAAATTAACAAGTTCTAGGGGATATCACAAATAAATTGGTATCTCTTTTGAATAAAAAAAAGATTCAAGAGTCATCTTAGAGGTTGGTATCTTTAGCTAAGTAGATTCTACAACTTACTCCTATTTTTAACCTATCTAGTTTTTATATATCCCTAGGGAATGAAGTGTAGGAATACATTATAAATTAGCTTTAGATGATAATCACAACTAGAATATCTCTCAATGGGAGTCTTTGTATCTAGATAAATATTCACAAATTCTTTAGCTTCTTCATAATGATTAGGCCATAACCTACTCATTTTTGGTATTTGAAATCTAGAGTTGTGTTTGTACCTCTTCTTGGTATTCTCCTTCAAAGGCTATCTACTAGTCTCTTTCGGTCATCCTTTTAGGATGTGCTTGGTTCCTCCTTTCTCATCATGTGGATATAATAATTTATATTGGTAAAGAATATGGTAGTTAGATGTTATACTCAAGTTACTTTTGGAATTGGGATAGTAGAAAAACTCATTGGGTCTTCCCTCTCCATACCTTATTAACGACTATGGAAATCTCTATGTTGTACTATTTAATTGACCTTTCTTAATATATTTCCCTTTTTTTTCCAAAAAAGGGTCATGTCGCTAGATATTGCATTGTAAAAAATTTGTTGATAATACAATTGGTTCGTACTTTAGAGTGTGGGATGTTTCTCCTAAAAGGGTTTTCCCCATGCAAACACACTTATTATGGTATAATTTTCTTGTGTATTCTTTGTTTTAACTATAATATTAATTATTTATGCACACATTTATCGTCAAAGTTCACTAATGAAAGCACATTTGCACCATTTATTCCTTTAAAAATCTTATAGCAAACCAAAATTTGAAAATTTGAATCTCCAAAACTAATTACAAGCCTACAACAAAATTTTAAATGTTAGATTAAAAAAAAATGAGCTATTTTTATCTTGCTCTCTCAATCCAAGGACTTTGAGGCCTATACCATCTTTGTCAAAGATTATATACAAATTCAAGGAGGTTTTTCCTCTTCTAATATTCTCTTTGACCATGGATTTAGGCCATATGAGCCTAACATGATTTCACAAGAGGATGGAGGAAATAAGAAAAACATATGGCTATAGATCTTGTGGCCAATGGAATTAGAGAGGTGACTAATTTTATAATGTATAGAGCTTGTAATGAATTGTGCTAAATTTTACAACTTGAACATGGCATAAATTAGGAACTCTTTAAACTCAATTTTTATTTAAATAATGCTTGAAAACATAAAGGAGATGTTGGCAATCCTAAAAAATATAAAAATACTTAAATAACTATATATTCCTCTAGAAAATTCTTTGAGAATGAACAAGTTGGTTGGTCCCATAGTAGTGTGTTACTTGTGGGATATCTTGATTGTTTCTTGAAATCACATTTATTTTAGAAAAAATAATGATTTAATCCTAGTAGGTTCCATCTAAGGGGGTTTTATTGAATGGATTTAGATAAAACCCCATTGGATATAAACCTCAAGGCTTAAATCAAATCCTTTATGGAATATCCTCTACTGCTATTAAAATGTTGACAAAAAAAAAATCACCTTTGGGGGATCAAATAAAGTTGCTTAGAAATATCATTTTTAATTATGTGGCCCTTAGTATTAGCTTTTCAAAAATGAAAATACTATTTTTTTATTATTATTATATTTTTTTATTTTATAATGAATTTAGGCTCATTACAAAAAAAAATGGCCTATATTCAAGACACTAGGAAAAATAACAAACATCGTAAGAAAAATCTCAAAAAAATGTACTACAATCCACAGATATTTTTGTTTCAATGAAAAAGTAAATTTTAACTTTAACATACATTCTAACATAAATGTTTACAAAATAATATGGGTATTAATTTTTTCTTCTAGTACTAATTCAAAATGTAATGATAAATAAAATATTAAATAAAAAATACCAGAAAATATCTATGCACCAGGCATTGGAGTTAATGATATAATTCCAAGAGAACATGATTTTTTTGTTTGTAGTGAAAGTTATGTGGTATACAATAGTGTCCCAAAATAAAAATAATAGAGATTTCTTGATTGAATGATAAAAATAAAAATGATAGAAATAATTCTTTTATTTTTTAAATTACAACTTGAATCTATATTTAAAATATCACAACTCATTAATTTATATCATCCCTCAATTATTGACCACTTGTTCTCTTTAATTGGCACAAACTAAAAAATATAAAAAAATCCTAATTTTGAGCATCCTACTTAAGCCAAAAGGTGGGACACACTATTATGGGATCACTAGACAAATTTGGCCAACGCATGAGACTAATAAGAAGCACTACCATTAGGGTGCAAAAAGTGTTATACATGAGTGAATTTTATAAAGAAATTAGTGATATGACTCCCTTGCTAAATAGTGTTCTTGGAAACCAAGATGCAAAGAAATTTCATCATGGATGTTCTAATTTATTGATAGAATTTTAGAAGAAAAGGAATATATTGATTGGGAAACAATGATTAGTAACAAATTGCACAACTAATTAGTAGAATTCAAAGGATTAAAGTGATTTATATTATTTCATACCTAGTATATATTCAATTTCTAGGAGAGCATCGCTTCTTGGTTTGAAAAGGGAATAAGTAATAGTTTAGGAAAAAGTAAAGCATATGGCACTACCCTTAACTCTAACTCAAAGCAAAACAAAAGTTATTTAGAAGGGTCAATGATGCCTTAATTTTCTTCATCATCAAAATGTTATAAAATGGTTTTGCAAACATATATTAGTAGAAGCAACCACAATTTTATCCTTATGGGGAAATTGTTTTATCCAATTTTCTAATTTCTCATATATTAGAGTTGTCCAAAGCCTTCATTAGATCTAAATATATGTTACCCAAGTATGGTAGTGATATATTAGTTCTCTTGGAGCTATGTTAATAGTTGGTATTTGTCTAAAATATTCTCTCTAGTAAACATAAGTAGGGGGACAATTACCTCTTTCTATAGGTAGCTACACTTTTACCTCACATTCTAACATGAAGTGTTTAAAGGTAGAACTAACATTAATAATTTTCCATCTATTCAAACCAAGGACTACATATGATCAAGGGGGTTTATGAAGAAGATGACAATGTTAGATTTTACTTAATTGCAATGATGAATATGAAGTTGGTAAAAGGGACTATTCTAGAATTACAATTTTTTAGGTCCAAGCCTTAAAAATAATAAGAAATTACACATGAAAATTTAGATGATGGAGATGTTATGGATCCAAATTATGAAGAATATTAAATATTTGATAAACCTAACCCAAGAATTTATTGGTTAATACTAGAGTACAAATCAAATGAGTATAGTACTCAAGACACAATTGAAAGGAGCTTAGAATGGTTAGAAAGGAAGATCAAGGAACCTAAGGAAGTAAGAGGATAATCACATAAGAACAAATATATATATATATATATATATGAAAGAATCCTTAAAGAAAAAAAAGACCTTACTTTTTATCTCTATATCTTTTTCAACTCAAGTAGAAATAGACAAGATAATAAATACTAAAGTTTGGAACAAGAATCTTTTGATTATATGGAGAAACTAGTAAGAAATAAAATCCTAAGATAACAAATAATTTCTCTAATGGCTTTCAAGAAGGTGAAGAGGTCTGAAATCTAGGTTCTTCCTCATCCCAACAAGAATTATCTTTATCTCTTATTTATGGGTATGTGCAAGATCATGGGGTCCAAACTAGGCCTCTAAGTGGCAATGAAAATTCAAAAAATCAGAGTTAGGCAACTTGACATAAAAATTTGAATAGGTTATTAATGTCATGCCGTAAAAATTTTGCTATAAAACCCAACCAATTTTTTTTTTTTTTTAACAAGTATTAAGCTAGTTAACACTCCAAGGGCTTGAGATGTACACTAACATGTGTGTGAGTTGTACACCTAGATGAAGTCACTTCTCAAATAAGTGTAATAGTTATCTATGCAATTTATTAATTACAAAACACTCAATAAAATTATCATTAATAGACCCACAATTAATCTTCGATAATATTATTATTATTACCTCATAAACCAAGTAGTACTAATACTATTACTTAACTTCTCATTTACACATTTTTATCACCATTCGTCCATAGATTATAGTATTATCCTCTTTATTAATAATACCAAGAGTTATTCCTTAATGATGATGGCATTATTGTTTCATCAATCCTTAATATATTAATATAATTTTATTTTATTTTTTATTTTCTATATTTATCTATGCATAAGTTTGGTATTAATATTACTACTCAAATAAATGTCAATAATAAATTAATATTATATCAATATTGCAAACATTGGTAGAGGGGAACATAACATTGTTTACTCTCCACTTATTAGTGAACCACATTATTATTGTTAATAAATATTTCTTAAGGATACTAGTATTGTGGCATGCTCCAATCTAATTTTACATGTTAAAAAAATTAACATTGTCATCATCTCAATCTCTATTAAAACCTCACCCTCAAATAATATTAATAGTTATAGTGAGATTACTAATATTACATGTCGATAATTATTTTACTATGTTATTACTGCTATTCGATTATATTCATAATTCTATGGTTATTATTAATGTCATTTCCTTCTTTAATTCTTTCTAATAACAACAAAATTTACTCCTAATAACAACGAAATTCAACATATTTGATAACGGTATTAACAATACCGGTTACTTAATACTTTGATATATTACATTTAATTTGATTAGCTCTCTCATTATAATAATGTTTCTATTTACTCCATGCTTGGATGAGGATAACAATAACATCAGGGTAAAGATTAATAGTAATATTATTAATTAACCAGGATAACATTAATTAATCATATATAAGCTTTAATAGCAGTTACTAAATTTATTTTTATTTTTATTTAAGTGTAATGCCCACAATTTACCAAGGACAAAAACAAACACATCTTTTTTTTTAAAGCCATACTACAATATTCCCACACAAGATGACCATACATGCACAATGTGGAGACAAACTACACACATTGAAGGACATTGCCCATGTATGACATCATTGAAACATTGCACAAGGGTGAGAATTAGGTATGTAAATGAGTGGGGTGTGTGTGGTGACCATCACACCCATGCTCCCAAGAGATAATGAGAAAGGTCGTGGTAAGAGACCTGAGTATGTACATATACTAGGTTAAAACAAGGATCCCAGACCCACATGAGTACTAGCTTAATATCTGACATAATCACTACCTTGATGGCATCACAAAAATTTACATTTAACATTTTGTCTTGCAATTCCAAAACGAGAATGAAGATGATAGTTATAATTTATTCTAACTATTAATTTTCTTATTTATTCATTTATTTATCTTTAACTATTATTACTTGAATAATTCACTTGCCCATATTTAGATAAACAAAATATATGTATAATTTTATTATTATTATTTTTATTTTTATTTTACTAAAAAATATATATATAAATTTATATATTTTAAAAAAATAATATCAAATGCATTTTAAATCCTTTATATACCTAATATTATTCTCCTAAAAGAAAGGAAGGGGAACGAATAAAGAGGAATTTTATTTTCCTTTTCTTAAAAAGAAGATTCCCTAGTAAATCTATTCTTAATCTTTATATGGAATATTATTCCACATGTTGAATCTCTTTTTACAAGTATGGGGATATATGTCCCCTCAACTTCTTTTCTTATCACGTATAAAAAATATATTTTGCAATCCACCTACTTTAAAAGTCTATTAACTAGAACCATCGGGGGCCTAAATGTTTTCTAGCACGTATAATGGCTCCACATTAACATTAACGTGACAACTATTTTTTTTCCCATAGACATCGATGCCAAGCGTAATGCTCGAGGCAACGTAAGCATCATATCTCTTATTACTAATAATGCTCTCGTATTTACTACCTACTTTAATGGTAGTCGATTTCCCCTTCAAAATTTCTAGTATTCTTATTCACGCAACACTTGGCGAGTTAAAAGATTCATAATAGATTATTGATAACGCCAGTATTAACACTATGCAATGCGATATAGCTGTTATTATTGCCTTAAATTTGCATTTATTTTGAGGTGCTCACACACTAATGTTAACTGCTATAGGATCTTCAGCGTCTAACTCTCATCAATGATACTAAACAATGGTAAAGATTTTAAACTCCATCCATTTATATTGCCATGAGAGTAAGCATTGTCATTTATTTTATTATTGCTACCAAGACCGAAATCAACTCCAGCGAAAGGTAAGATCCCCATACAGAAGATTAGTTGTATTAATTGGTTTTATTAGCATAGTCTATTGTCTAAGCTATAAACGTTGATAATTGAGCAAACAAAGTCAAGTTTCTTTTTATTGTGGTAGTGTTGGAGGGTAGGGCAACCGAGGCGAAAGGAAGCAACAGACTAAGAATTAAAATTTGTGCTTGCCCAAGAGGAAATGCGTGGCCTTCTCTTAACCCTGGATAAAGGAAATAAAGATGCAGATGATAATAGACTTGCTCTGTGACAACTTTATTTTAAATGCATAATAACTATCTACAACGACCTCTTCTTGGCACAACCGTCCATAAGAATAATGCGACTGGAAGATGAGTAAAGTTAGGCGATAGGAAATAAATGTTTGCAGAGGAAATTAAATTGCACAGCTCCTATCTCTGGCAATATACAGACCTAACTTTATTTGCTAATCCTTTTCAATCGCTGGCCTCTTGATCACACACGACGACACTAGAGAGGAATGCACGACATTGCTCTAGTAGCTCAGGTTATGGAGCCGCTTCCTGCTACTGGTCGGACGAATCAAAACTCATACATAGTAGTTGCAAAGAAAATAAATAATAAAATAAACCCTAGTCAAGTGATTAAACAGGCAGAAGGGCTGCGAGCTTGGTCCACAGGCAAAGGCTAGAAAGAGAACCAAAAAGTGTAGCTTCTCACACGACTACGATATAGGTTGCCAAAGTTCATAAGAATAAGATATACACCTAAGTCCAATGGGAAAGATCAGGGGTCGTGAGTGTAAACCAATGGGGCGCGAAGGGCATGAGAGAAAAAGTATCCATTAATCACTGATGCATTTCGTATTGAGTAACCCGTTTCATTTACATGTTGGTATTTTGAAACACAGTAGTATACGTATGTATACATATATATATATTTGTCATTTTGAAAAGTGTATGCATAGAATGACTGCAAGTTTAGAAAAGAAAAACTCAAATCTGTTTAACTTTAATAAACAGTGTAGAAAAACTGGAGAAATTCCTATGCAGTGCAGTGACATGGGTATGCAATAGATAATATGTTACTTTCCTTTACTCTTAACAGAAAACATAGATACAATCTTTTTCTTTCCAAAAGCAGTATATTGTAACTCATTTTCAGCACAATACGATAGAGACAACAACTTCAGTTTCACAGTATTCACCTCTGCATAGCCTCTAACTGATTGTTTGTAACGCCCGTTGTGCAAACCCCAGAGAATCAACATTGCACAAATTTTTATTTTTATTTTTAAATAATACAAAGTAAACATGCATTAACATTAAATACATTTACATTGCACATAAACAACTTAACGTTACATTCTCTGGGGCACGCAAGGTCACATCGCAACACAACAAGAACAAACGTAAAAGATAAAGATAAACAACGTAACCATAATAACCAAGAATAAGAATACAACTATGAAACAAGAGCGAGAATATTAATACATCACATAATACAATCCTAATGAATCTCTTAATAAAATTACAAATGATCCTAACTATTACATCATCATTATAATATTACATTACAAGTGCTTGATATATGAATTACATCAAATTTCCCAAACATGTGGGATAATATAAATACAATGAATTTTGAATTACAAAGTGAACACTGGTACAACTCCAACTGCGGAAATGCTGAGAAGAAAGGATGCTGATGGGAAACCCAACGGGTGTGGAGCACGTTCCACCCAACCATGTGAATTATAGATAACTCACCCCCCGTGCTCAGAGGTGACAATGAAGTTAACTCGACCATGATTGTCAAACCGACTCCATGAACAACAAAGTACAAACTCAAATACAAACTCAAAGATTACAATGACATAACCAACAACATTCACAAGTCAATCATACTAAGATAAAGCTATGAAACTCATCACAATTAAACCAAGCAATAACAATTAACAAGTCACCAAAGAACATTCATAAATCATTTTCACAAGAATCTAAATCAACAATAGGAGTACAAAACCAAATAAAACCGATACAACATCCAAAATCCAAAATACATTTCCAGAGGCAATAAGCAACAAGGCAAACGGTGCCTAGTGGAGAGTGTCATCGCATAGCTCTCATGGGATCTCCTGGCCCTTCCTCCAACTTGAGGCATCAACACCCATCTATGGATCTCCTGGCTCTTCCTCCTACTTGAGGCACCGGCACCATAGGGTAGCTCATGCGGAGCCGATAACCTCTCATGAAGACGAGATTACGACTTTGCCGACCACGGCCTTCTCAGTCTATCATTAGTCTATGATAGCCCTAATGCATAGATGAGGTATCCAATATTTATTATCTTGTGTTTTTTACTACCCATCCCCCTAAATTCTATTTTTAGGTTATCACTTGTTTAACTACTCTTACGTGGGTTCTCCTGTGCACTTCCTCTTACCCGAGGCACCGGCCCCCACGAAGAGCCACTCTCCCTAAGACCCTTAACATAAATCAAAACCAGGCAAGGGTTGTACTCAAAAAAATAAAACAAATAACTCAAAACCAAGCCAGGCGAGGCATTACCCATCTCGCGATAATTTATAAACATAACTCAACAAATTTGTTCAACCCTTCCAGGCAATAATATGAAAATCATGCTACTTCATGATTACAAAGTACAAGTATAAACATACAAAGACAAAACACGCCTCTGGAAATAAGGTTCACCATCAACAATGGGGTCCCCACATCTACATTAAAGCCAACACAATAACAGAATATAAATACACAAAGTTTGTGATCTCAAAACACCATATCAACTTTACTCAAAGCAGTTAAGAAAAGAAGTACAACAATTTTCTCATGATCAAATTATTTAATTCTTAAAAAGCAAAGAACATTAGATATATATAAATAAAACATTAAATTTTATTATAGTAAAAATCATTAATATTTTATTTCCAGGAAAATTACATTTCTTTATTTTCTTATTTTTTTAAAAAAAATAATAAATATATATATTTAAATATATATAAAAACAAACAATAATAAATATATATATACATATATATATATAAACGAATTCCCAGGAAAAAAAATAGAAAGCAAGTGGGGATAGCCGCACAGTCCCCACAGGCTGTTGTACGCAACAGTCCTACGGACTACTGTGGCAGTCTGTGCCACAGGGGGGCGGGGTGGGTACGGCCTACCGTCCTCTCCCCAAACCCCAACACAATGAAATTTTATTATATATTTTTTTTTAAAACAAAACACAAAATTACAAATGAATTCAAAACAAAAGGAATAAATATATATATACGGAATTTGTGTATATATATATATTATATTTAACTGTATGAATCAATATATATAAATTAATGGCATAGATAGACAGGTCAACAGAATTAAATACATATATATATTTCTCACATATATACATACACAACAGTATACTCAAGCAATATAATGAAGGACATTTTTTTTTCCATAACCAAATTTCAGAGAAGCTAGAATAATTTTTCTCAGAATTTAAAGACAGATTTTATTTACAGTCAAATTGAAAAAAATACAATAAAGACACAAAACATTTTCAAAAGAACAGTTTAATTTCTTCTATTAATCTTCTATTTAAACAAAAGTTTTCTTTCTTTCAGACAATCAACCATATTTATTCATTTGTTTATTTATTTTCCTTTACAATTAAAAATTAATTCAAACCTATTTCTATTCTTTTTATAGATTCAAAAACAGTCAAGAGAAGAGAGTGGAACCTGGAGTCCTACGCTCTCGAGAATCTGATGAAGTTCGCTTGATTCCGACAGTTTTCTCGAACAGCTTTCGTTCTTCCTTCAGAATCTCGTCTTCAGAATATCGTGCTCAACTTCAAATCTAATATTCTCTCATAAACCCTTCCCAAAACATGCAGCAATAGATTGACAAATCCCTTTCCCGAAAACTTCAAAAGATTTCTACATTCGAAGACATTATTTTTATTTTATTTTATTTTATTTTTCAACTTCTCTCACAATCTTCCCGTGAATGAAAATTCACAACTATGCAACTAAATAAAAGATGCCTCTTTCCTTTTCGAAAACTCTAAAAAAAATCTAATATAAAAGAAACTATCTAATTTAATTCCAGTTATGTTTCCTTTTCCAATACTTTCTATTTTAAATCTACTTTTGCAAGTTTTATTTGCTATGCACATAATATAATTTATTTTTATAATTTATTTTAATAATTATCCTCAACAAGATAATTAATTAAAATAATAAACACAATTTAATATTAAATTAGCACATGACTTTTTAAAATAAAACATTTAAATATTTACATACAAATTAATCTAACATTATAATAAACAATTATTACCAACATTTAATAAACTAAACCATGACTTAAAAAATACCAACATCAGTAACATACGACAATACACAAACATGACCCACAAAGAACAACAACAACAACAACAACATGCAATACCATTCAATTCGACGGTTTGACAACAGGGGACGGGATGACTTCATTGTCACCTTTGTTTCAACATTTGACCGTTGGGTTATTGGTGCTCGCCCTGTCCTGCCGAAGCAAGTGGAATCGAGACTATGTACCTGCAATCCCTACATACAAACGAAGTCGTGTACATGTGCATACATATATAAAATCAAAGCATTGCATTGTGAGAAGGAATCGCAACGTAACAGAGCACTTGCAAACAAGTGATGCTACACTGTCCTTCATCACATATATCCTAACAATTATAATATAACTGATAAAATAGCATTTCTAAACTAACAATTCATCTCATAACATAATTTATAAAATCTTTGCATCATAATATAATTCTGAAAATCAACTAACATCACCAACCACAATGTCATATGAAATAATCATGTCCACTAATGGAATAACATCATCATCAAATGCCTAACTATCCAAATCACACAATAACAGTACCATCATAGTATCAAAGTATCAAATCAAAGCATAAAACTAATGAGTCCAACTAGCAACCAGGAGGGTTATTACATTGTTCAACATTAAATATTTTCACATTACTTCAATGAACAAACTAATGAACAAGGGCTTGCTCTCCACCCTACCGTAATGGCGTCATGGAGCCTCATGGGCTCTAGCCATACCCCCGAGCAAGGGATTCTTTTAGTTTCATGAAGATAAATGGAGTATTTTCTCATTTTTACAAGGGATAAAACTAACATAGCACAAATTTTATGCATCTAGCTTCTCTACTTTCTATTTTCCAACCATCATCCATGCACTATGTCACCTTTTTACAACCAATAAACAAAGGTAAATGAAAAAAGGAAAAACTTATCTTCTTTCTTTTAGGTGAAGGGATTGAACTCTTTCAACACTGTCTTCTGCAAGACAATCCATCTTTGAACAATATCTTCTCAAAGAGGTGGACTCCTCTCCTCTTCCCATTCTTTCTATCATCTCCACTAAAGTTCTCCAAGAGGAGAAGTGGGTAACACCCCCACTCTTCCCTCCTCTCCAAGATATATTGGAGTTTCAACTTGCAACCTTTGAATGGGAAGGTGTGAAGTGTACCTCCCTCCATCAATGAGGGTCTTTTCTTATTAAAGAGAGAAACATGCACTTGGAAAACCCCTCAATCATTTCACCCCTCTTCTCCTTCAAAATTCGCCACTCCTTATTATGAGGACTTTTCAGGAGTCAAATCATGTCCTTGGGGCCCTATTGCATGCCCATTTGACCCCTACAACTGTGGTATAGACCCTAGGGGGTTTATTTTTGCATCCCAACCAAGGAAATTGACCAACAACCCTCTTTAAATACCCTCTTAAGGATCCATCCGAGTTTCACACTTGGATAAGGGTTCCTAATCCTAACCCCATTTACACCCACATAACACATACTTTAATATCCTTTTAATATCAACCCTTACCATATTTAATTTACCAACATATTAAATTTATTTATTTCTAAGCCCTAAAAGGTTCAATTTCATATCCACAATAAGATGTCTCTTGATTTGCTCTCAATGGTTTTCCCTTCTCGTACTTGCACCCTTATTTTCCTGCACATTACCAATGCAATAGTAAGAAACAATCATGTACAACATTAATTTGCAAGCTTAATATTCTAAGATTTATCTATGCTATAATTTCATTTAAAATTTCAATTCGTATTCCATAATTTATGAGTTCCTAACACCTTCATGACAGTGACAAACAAAATGTTAGAATGAAATGCAAGAATATTGTTACACAATCACACTATTTATCATTTGTACTACATATTACCATCTATTTAGAGAAACATGAAACAAATTATGGTTTTACTAATCACATGTGAAGTGGGGTTTTACAATTAACATAATTTGAAAAATATGTATGAACAAAAGTTGTATCAAATTGAATGTAGTTTCTAAGCTACTAGTCTTTTTTTGGAAAAAAATAAATTTGTTTTGAAAAATTTTGAAATTTCAATGCAATGGTACTAAATTTTCAAGAAAAATATAAGAAGCAGGTGTATGTCTCACCACCCTAAGTACAAGAAAAAAAAAAAATCTGGATTTTTCAATATAAGTAGAGGACACATGCCCGGATGTGCCGGATTTTTTTATGTAATTTTTTTCCATGTAAATAATTAGTTATGATTATTTTATTAGAATTTTTCAAAATTATTAAAATGTTTGTGTTTGACCACCATAACTTGGTCAAAAATTTATGAAATTCATTTTTTTTTATCCTATAGTATGCAAAGCATAGAATGTGGTGCATCTTGTAGATTCAAAAAATATTAATTAGTTTGAAAGTTATAGAAGTTTTTCAATCAACAGATAAATTAGGACTTTAGACCTAATGTAGGTAGAAAATCAATAATAATTATTTATTAAATTCAAAATAAGAAAAAAGTTATATTGGTGGAAAGCTGGCAATTTTTTCTATAAACCCTTTTCGTTTGATGAAATTCATAAAAAAGTCATCAGCCACAAGGGCGAACTTTGGAAAACTAAGCAAATTTTTCAAAACACGTTTTTTAGGTTAACTTTCTAAATCAGGCAATCTCAAACCAAATCCCGAGCCAATATCCATTTATAACGAATATCCATTTTGAGACAGATATCCATTTTTTTGAAGAATAAAACAAATATCTATTTTGAAGACTTAAAAAACCCTTTTTAGTAAAATGGGAATAACTTTTGTGTTTCTTATCAAAATTTTGACTTTTTATAGGCATTAGAAAGGTGATTGAGAGATCTACGCAATGGACTAGGTGGTGTTTCTATATTATACACAATAAAATAATTATAATCATTTGAACTTCATATTTCATTTTCGAAACATCAAATGCTCACTACTTTCACATGCAAAGTCTTTTTTTCATGATTTTTTTGTAACACTCATCTCAAAATACTTGAAACATTAGAAATCATTAGGAGAAATTTACATAAAAAATAGGCCTTCTAAGGAACTCTAAAAAAGCAAAAATTATAGATCATATAATACAAATTATTTAAATATACAAAATATAAATTACTTAACTACATGAGTTAAGTGGGGACACACGTTTCTATTATAGTTCTTTAAAAAACTGAAGTCCATGATTTTTTAAAAGTGGTAACATATATTTCTATTATAATTTATTAAAAAAGTCAAGTTCACTTTTTTTTATTATTATTATTTTTTTTTAATTATTTGTTTTTATTTAAAAAGTGGCAAAGTAAAAGTAACTTTAGATATTTTATTTTTTACTTAGTATTTTATTTTATATATATATATGATTTTATAGATTTATATTTATTATGTTATGTACGTTTATTTAAATAAACATGTTTATAGGTTTTATAATAGTATATTTATATTTTAAAAAGTATGCTGAGGGATATCTTTTTTTCCATAGTCTCTTTGATTTTCTCATTTTCTTTCCTTTACAATTTTTTTTGGTTTTTAATTTTTAATTTTTCCAATTATTTTTTCCATAGTTTTATGATTTTCTCCAACTTTTTCTCTTTCCAATTTAATTTGTTTTTATTTTTCCAATTTGGTTTAATTTATTCCAATTTATTTGGTTTGCAATTTTTGTGAGAACAATTTTTAATTTCTTTTGGTTTTTTTCCATTTTTTTTGTTTTTATTTTTTTTTATTTTTGCTATATATTTACATGAAGATTGTAGAGTGCCTCTCAACGTAAATAGTGGTAAAGTATATTTTATTTTATATAAATTTTATATATTAAATCAAATTTCATATCATAGATTTAGATTTATTATTTTAAATATGTTTATAACAAGTTTAATAATTATGTCAATAGGCATTCTACAGGTGGAGATGAGAGCACTCATTTTGGAAAAAAAAATTGAAAGTGGAAAAAATCAAAAAATAAATAAAAAGCGAAATTTAGAGCTACAACATGCAACAAGCATGGGTGGATGAAATTTTTTATTTTTGCAGCACTTCATAAATTATTTTTATGATTTTTTAATGTTTTTTTAAATGTTTTTTATATTTTTTTCTTAAAGAATAAAATAATTTTTTTGAAAATATAAAAAATTTCTATAATAGAACTTAAGAATATAAATCTAAAAAACAAAAAGAATATTTTATATTTAGAAAGATGAATGAGATAGAATGGGATATGTAGAGTTAAATTAACCATCATGAGTTAATTCATAAGATTTTAGAAAGTTTTATTTTATAAAATAAATAATTTTATTTTTATTTTGGATGATGTCACCGTACAGGTTGATGTCATCTTTTAGTTAATTTTTGATAACTTAGAAAGATAATGATTTCATCTTTAAGAGGCCCATTTTTTATGTAAATTTCTCCTAATGAATAATGAACAATGAAATATTTATATATTTTTTAGCAAGGAGATGAACAAATCTTCATAAATCATCATATCTCTCTATCCCTTTCTCTACCTCTCTATATATCACTATGTCTCCCCTTAAGCTCTAGACATATATCCCTCCCTCCTTTCTTCTCTCTTTGTCCCTCTTTATACCTATCTTTCTCACTCTCTCTCCTTGAGCTCTAAACCTATCTTTATACCTCTATCTCCATCCTTTCTCTCTCTCTCTACCTCTCTCTCTCAGGTCCCTCTCACTCCCTTTCTCTCTCTCCCTCTCCATCTCCCTCTCACTCTCCATCTCCCCTCTCCATCTCTCTCTATCTCTCCCTCCCTTTGAAGTCTCTCTTCCTCTTAAGTTTATCTCCCTCTTAGGCCTCTCTCTCAGGTCTCTTTGAATCCCTCTCCCTCCTAGGTCTCTCTCTCTCAGGTCTCTCCCACTCCCTCTCTCTCTCAATCTCTCACTCACACTCACAATCTATCCCTCTCAGGTCTCTCTCTCTCTCTCTCTCTCTCTCTCTCTCTCTCTCTCTCTCTCTCTCTCTCTCTCTCTCTCTCTCTCTCTCTCTCTCTCTCTCTCTCTCTCTCTCTCTCTCTCTCTCTCTCTCTCTCTCCCCCTCAGGTCCCTATCACCCCCTCTTCATCTCCCTCTCACTCTCCATCTCCCTCTCTCCCTCTCTCCCTCTCTCTCTCCATCTCTCTAAAGTCTCTCTCCCTCTTAGGTCTCTCTCTCTCTCACACACACACTCCATCTTCGTCTCAACTCTCTCTCTCTCTCCCACTCTCTCTCTCTCCTTTCTCCCTCTCGCTCCATCCCTCCCTCTATTTATTTCTCTCCCTCTCAAGTCTTTGTTCGTCCCTCACTCCCTCCCCCTCCCTCCCTCTCTCTCTCTATCTCTCTCTCAGGTATCTCCCACCCCCTCCTCTCTCTCTCTCTCTCTCTCTCTCTCTCTCTCTCTCTCTCTCTCTCTCTCTCTCTCTCTCTCTCTCTCTCTCTCTCTCTCTCACACACACACACACACACACAAAAACACAATCTCTCTCTCTTTATCTCCCTCTCAAGCCTCTCTCCCTCCCAATCACTATCTCCCTCTCTCCTTCCCTCTCTCCATCTCAAGTCTCTCTCTCTCACACACACTATCTCTCTCTTTCTCTTCATCTCCCTCTTAGGTCTCTCTCTCTCTCTCTCTCTCTCTCTCTCTCTCTCTCTCTCTCTCTCTCTCTCTCTCTCTCTCTCTCTCTCTCTCTCTCTCTCTCTCCCTCCCTCCTTTTTTTAAGTCTCCCACTACCCCTCTCTCTCACTCATTCACTCACTTTCCACTTCCCTCTCAAGTCTCTCTCTCCCACTCCCTCTCTCTCAAGTGTCTCCTTCCCACCCTAACTATATAAATCTCTCTTTGGTGTCTCCTTCCCACCCTAACTAGATAACTCTCTCTCTCCCCCTCTCTCCCTCTCAAGTCTCTTTCTCTCTCTCCCTCCCTCTATCTCTCTCTCTCTCCCTCTCCATCTCCATCTCACTTTCCATCTCCCCCTCTCCCTCTCTCTCTCCCCCTCCCTTTGAAGTCTCTCTCCCTCTTAAGTCTCTCTCTCTCTCTCAAGTCTCTCCCACTCTCCTCCTCCTCCTCTCTCTCTCTCTCCTTTATTTTACATCTCCCACTACCCCTCTCTCTCTCACTCACTCACTCACTCACTTTTCACCTCCCTCTCAGGTCTCTCTCTCCCACTCCCTCTCTCTCTTAGGTGTCTCCTTCCCACCCTAACTAGATAAATCTCTCTCTCTAGTGTTTCCTTCCCACCTTAAGTAGATA
Source organism: Sequoia sempervirens (assembly GCA_007258455.2). Classification (NCBI taxonomy): domain Eukaryota; kingdom Viridiplantae; phylum Streptophyta; class Pinopsida; order Cupressales; family Cupressaceae; genus Sequoia; species Sequoia sempervirens. The sequence continues at coordinate 297,345 of VDFB02109857.1, forward strand.
ACTCTATCTCTTCCCCCTCTCTCCTTCTCTCTCCCCCCTCTGCCTCCCTCCCTCTATCTATCTCTCCCTCTCTCTCTCCCTCAGAAGTAACTTGAGATGGGGAGAGAGGGAGAGCGACTTGAGATGGAGAGAGGGAAGGAGAGAGTGGGAGATAGAGAGACCTAAGAGGGATATGAAGCGATAAAGAGACATAGAGGGTATGTGCAAGATCATGGGTGTCCAAAAAGTGGTGATGTGAAAAAAAGGCATTTTTAACACGTCCAAAAATGTGAAATTCATGCCTATGACTTTTTGCAGGCCCAAGTACAATATATGTTTTGGTTTGGTAATACCGAACCAAAACAGATATCCATTACGAACGGATATTGGTTACAAAACAGATATTTGTTACCAAACAAATATCTGATATGAAACGGATATGTGTTTCGTTTAAAGCATAATTTATAATTGTGTCGGGTTTGGCCTGACCAATTATTATATTCTACAAAACGGATATCCGTTCTTTGTTTTATAATTAAAGAAAAACCCCAAGAGGTCATATTATATAATATTATATTATATTAAAATATTATATATGTATTATTATATATTATAATATAATACATATATTATATTATAATGTAATGTATTATAATATTATAATGTAATATTATATTATATTCTATTATATTGACATGATATTATAATATTATATTATATTATATTATATTATATTATATTGATATGATATTATAATATTATATTATATTATATTATATTATATTATATTGATATGATATTATAATATTATATTATATTATATTATATTGATAATATTATATTATATTATATTATATTATAATATTATATTATATTATATTATAATATTATATTATATTATATTATATTATATTATAATATTATATTATATTATATTATATTATAATATTATAATTATATTATATTATATTATTATAATATTATATTATATTATAATATTATATTATATTATAATATTATATTATATTATAATATTATATTATATTATAATATTATATTATATTATAATTATTTATATTATAATATTATATTATATTATAATATAATATAATATAATATATGTATATTATTATATATTATAATATAATACAATATATTTATTATAATATATTATAATATAATACAATATATTTATTATAATATTATATTATATTATAATATAATATAATATATTATATGTATATTATATATATATACAATATATTTTATTATAATACAATATATTTTATTATAATATAATACAATATATTTTATTATAATATAATACAATATATTTTATTATATATATAATATAATACAATATATTTTATTATAATATAATACAATATATATTATATATAATATAATACAATATATATTATATATAATATAATATGTATTATATTATATATAATATATATTGTATTATATTATATATAATATATATTGTATTATATTATATATAATATATATTGTATTATATTATAATAAAATATATATTATATATAATATGATATGTATTATATTAAAATATACCATATATTAATTTATATTATATTATAATATAGTATATTTTATATTAAATAATCAATATTTCAAAAAATACACCATGGTCACCCGAACATTTATTTAAAAATCTGTAAATCAGAAAATGGATATTCGTTTCCTTGTATTATATACAGACCCAAAAAAAATTGAGAGCTATTTTTTACCAATGTGTGTGCGTGGGTTTTTAGAGTGCGACTCAGATATCCATTTGGGGAAGGTGAAATTAGCAAAAAAATTACCAAATTTGTAAGGTATGTTTTATTTTTTTCAATTTTTATTCAATTTGTATTCATTTTGCTTCTTTTTTTTTGAATTTTAGTCAAAAATAGGGTATATTTGATAGATTTTTTATTAGATTAAAACCATTGTTAATTTTAATTTTTTTTATCAATTAACAGGTTAAAAATGGATCAAAATGAAAATCCTAACCTTGCACAAAATGAAAACCCTCCCACACAAAATGAAAATCCTAATCCTGCAGAAAATGAATGCCCTCCAAATCCTCCACTGTAACCATTGTTTTTGAATGAAAATGTGCCAACAATACAGAAGTCTATTCATAGAAATTTAGATCAATTAAGAAAAGTATTTAAAATCTATGAAACACTCAATGAACTATTAGATATGAAAAATACTTTGGAAACAATCATTGTAAATGTTCAAACTTTGGCAATTCAGTATAATAGATTTGCACAATGGCGAGAACAACAAAGACAATTTTATGTTGATGGGTTATTGTATGATGAGGTAAAGGATCTTGATATTGAAAAATCTCAATTAGCCCAGTTATTCATAGATCAGAGAACTGGATAGCCTGTTAATGTGCAAAAATCAAAATTTTCAATTAAATGGTGCACCCATAGAGGAATATTAGATAATTTTTAGAGACGTTGGTGGATGGTTTTCGATAAACCACCCAACAAAAATCTTGATGTCCCTCAATATTTTCTCTGAAAATTATATGTTGAGTTTGTGCTAGAGAAACATGTCAATTAATTTGACATACGAGATTTCTAGGGTGTTGGTAGAGGGATGCCAAAGGATAGACCTAGGGCACGCCGAGTCACCCCAGTTCGTCCTCCTCCACCTATTGTTGCTCCAACTCCACTACCTTACCCTGAGATTGTTGTAGATGCAGGGACTGTGAGCATTTATGCATTACATTCGTTGAGTGATCATTTGGTGAGGCAGAGCCATCATGTTGTGCATCCATTTGATGGTGCATCCCATCACGGTGGTGTTGCACCTAATACATCCCAGCATGATGGTGGTGCACCTACTATAGTAACTCCCACTGGTACACAGCCATTAGCTCCCACTAGTACACCATCCTCTTTGGGACATATTTGTGTGCCTCATAGTTGCATGACGTGCAAAAATTTATGTTTCGGTCCTCTTTGATGGTCAATTGAGGCTCCCATAAACACATCCGACTTTGAGGCTCATGATATGTCGAATGTATGGAGTGGAGCATTTGTAGGAGAGACATCAACTGCCAAGGATGATATGTGAGCACTGGTAAGTCTTAAAGCAATTTCATAGTGAGTTTTATGTAAATTCTTTCATATTTTATGAAGGATATTTGTACCAATATATGTTTATGTGTTGGAATCTTTAACAGTTGTTGACAGAGGAGCAGTTGTCGAAAGTGCAGCATGCTACGCATACTGCCATTTCATTTGTCTTAGACAATCAGTACACAGTAAATAATTTAAACTATTATTTTAGATGTTAATCTTTGAAATCTAATATGTTTAAATACATGTACTACATATAATGATAGTCTAATGTAATCTTATCTTTTTATGCAGCAACCTGGTTCTTATACAGCCTTGTTGACCGAGTTTGACCCATTGGATGAAGTTGCACAACAAGTATATATTTTTTTATTGTCGACATTATAATTATATGTGCATGTGCATTTACATTCTTGTTATATTTTATACAGGAAAGCATCTTAGTTAATCCTTCCACTATGAGCCCATCTAGTGTCATAGCATCACAGTAGGTATGTGTTTATTATATATTGCAGGTCATTTACGTTTAGATAGGAGTAGATATGTTATTAGTAGATATGATTATTTTTCAAAAATTATATTTTAATTTGTATCATTTTTTTTATTTTATCTGCTATAGTCCTTTGTTTGATCCAACATTGTGATGAGTGAGAGACCATTACTTTATAGGAGGACTCTTGATCATCCTAAGGTACAATCATAAGCATAACATCTTGAAAAAAAGAGAGCAAGATTAGAGGTAAACAAGAATTGCATTATTGATATAATATAGTACATGTATATTGATTTTGATGTTAAATTTTTAATTTATAAATGATGGTATATAAGTTTCTATTTACTAGTCTATCTTGTCAACCATTCACATAATCTAATTTGTGGTTTGAAATGTTATGGTACAAGAAACTGTGGAGCATCTAACTTCTTCGAGGAGGATTGATTTTGATGGTCCAACACAGGATTAGGATATGATATAGATTGGCATGTACTTAGGGTTTGATAGATCTTGATATGGCATATATGCCACAATTTGTAAAACTTGTTCTTAGTAGGCATATGCCAAATTTGTATATGCACAAACACAATATTCTATAGTTTGATATATAAGAAAATTGATATTCGATCTAATTTGTTTCTCGTGTGCATGTCTTTCTACTTTGAATTTTCCAAAATGCAATGTATAATTATCTTAGAATTGTTTAAAGTTATGATTGATAATGTATGTTATAGATTAACAAAATAACATTTTAATAGAACTTATGAATTACAATTGGTAATCCATCTATTTCTTTGAGGAGATTTTTCAAACAATGAATTTCCTTTTCTATTGTACCACATTTTTCATACATATCTGCCAATACATTTTTATCAAACACCCATTTTGAGAATACCCATGATTTCAAGCTCTGTTGAATGAATTTACATTTGACATTATTTTGTTTTTTAAACTCGTGTAATGAAGTGTGCAGCTGATTTTTATTTCAAAAGAAGTTAACAAAAATGAAAAGTGGATACAAATTAATGAAATGCACTTCATGTTACAATGTTCATTTGAAAGTAATATAATCATCTGGATAAAAATCAATGTCACTTAATGTTCATTGAAGCATAATAACATGTACAAGGTATAAAATCATCTTGAGTAAGAATCAATATCTTCACAAAATCAACTCAAACCCACAAAACAAAAGGTTGTGAAAGACACCCATTACCCTTCTCTTTAACATATCTCAAAACCCAATGTTCTTGTTTTGGAACAACCCCACTAAAATTGAACTATTACGCCGAACAAGGCTCCAATTAGCCCAAATTTGCAAAACAACTCATCTTTAAAACTGTTGCCCCTCTAAGATTCCTTTGGACAATATCTCACTAGGCTACAAACATCCAAATTCCACAACTATCATCCTTGTAAATTCCATCTAATTCACTCAATCATGTAACCCTCATTTTGCCTAGATTATAAGGGGGTTAGTTGAAAGTATGCATTTCCACACTTATCTCACTCAAAAAACACCTCAAACACATTTATAGAAGTCTACATATGCTTAATACACCTTTATAAATTTCTACCCCAACATATTTCAATCACTAACACCCTTAAACCTCCCAATTTCACTCAAAAACCACACTTTTCGCATCTAGGGCATCATACCCAAACCTCGATTGACCTCCTCTGCTCTCCCAAACCCTTCTAACATCTAATTGCTACCTAATCAGGCCATGATAAAACAACTTCCAACTATTTTCCAATGAACTACAACAAAATGACTCTTCAACTTCCATCATTTGACAATAAGTTACAATTTTGACAAGCAGTGTAAAGTTGCAAAGTGGTGCAACTTTCGTTCTACAACTCGTAGGACCAAAAAAATTGTTTCAACATGTTTGGATGGGTACATTTACACTAGGGATGGTCCTCTTTTGCACCCAAATATTATAAATCACTCTGAGCTACATTGGACCGATGATTTCCCTTAAGAGTCCAAAGTGCTAAAAGGAAACAATCTTTGAAGGGCTATTTCTTAGAATCCATGATGCCTACATATTCTCTATCTAAGGCTATGGGATTGTGTTGAGACCCTCTACAATAACCTCTCTCGGAATTTTCTATCTCAGAGGCGTTTTCCTACGGTGACGAGTTTTCAGTTGAAGAAAAAGTTGTCAGATGCAAGTAATGTAAAGTTGCAAAGTGGTGTAACTTTTGGTCTGCAACTCATAGGACCAAAAAAATTGTTCCAACACATCTGGATGGGCACTTTTACATTATGGATGGTCCTCTTTTGCACCCAAATACGTCGAATCACTCTGAGCTACATTGGACCGACAATTTCCCTTAAGAGTCCAAAGTGCTAAAAGGAAGGAATCTTTGAAGGGTTATTTCTCGAAAACCGTGATGCCTACAGACTTTATGTCTAAGGTTATGGGATCATGTTGAGACCCTCTACAATAACCTCTCTCAAAATTTTATATCTCAGAGGTGTTTTCCTGCGGTGACGAGTTTTCAGTTGAAGAAAAAGTTGTCAGATGCAAGCAGTGTAAAGTTGCAAAGTGGTGCAACTTTTGTTTTGCAACTCGTAGGACCAAACAGACTGTTCCAACATGTCTATATGGGTACATTTACGCTAGGGATGCTCCTCTTTTTCACCCAAATACACCGAATCACTCCAAGCTACATTGGACCGGCAATTTCCCTTAAGAGTCCAAAGTGCTAAAAGGAAAAAATATTTGAAGGGTTATTTCTCAGAAACTATGATGCCTACGGACTCTCCATCTGAGGATATGGGATCATGTTGAGACCCTCTACAATAACCTCTCTTCATTTTTTTCTATCTCGAATGCATTTTCCCGCGGTGATGAGTTTTCAGTTGATGGAAAAAGGGTAAGATGGATGCGATGTAAAGGTTCACAGGGGTTTAGGGTTTGTTTTGTTCCTTTTCTGTAAGTGAAAAAGTGATTCATTTACTCAAATACACTTAAGTCATGAACTACACACATGAATAGAAAGTATACGCTTTAAAACATATAAGTCGTAAAGTATACATTGCAATACTCATAAGTGACAAAGTATACACATAAGTTGAAAAGTATACACTTGAATACACATAAAGTGTACACAATATGAATGATATTACCATTCAATAATTGCTATCAAATATAGGATTTACAAAATTCCATGTAGGCATACAACAAACAACCCTAATACATAGTCATTTTCGAGTAGGGGAAGGAAATAGAGCTCGCATTGCCTTTGCGGTCGGCACACTCTTCCACAAGAGTAGCATGTTGATGTTCTGGAGTGAACCACCTATACAAACCATTAAGGTAGCAATCAAACTACGTACAATAGAAAAGATGCTTAGAATAACAAATCTATATTATTATAAACAACCTAATTGATAATGAAATGGTAATGCAAACTATAAAAGATGTTTAAAATAATCAATCTATATTATTCTAATCTCTCGCATACCTCTCCCAAAGGATCAAGGTTGGCTATTGTTGCAGTAATTCCATGATCTATTGTGCTAGGAACATCGTAATATACTTCAAATGAGAAACCTATATTGTCACAATAGAAAAGATGCTTAGACTAACAAATCTATATTATTCTAAACATTTTGAATGATGATGAAATGGTAATGCAAACTATAAAAGATGCTTAGAATAACCAATCTATATTATTCTAATACATCCCATACCTCTCTGAAACGATCAGAGTTGGCTATTGTTGCAGCAGATCCATGATCTATCGTGTTAGGAACATCACAAGATACTTCAAATGAGATATCTATATCGCCACAATAGAAAAGATGCTTAGACTAATAAATCTATATTATTCTAAACAACATGAATGATGATGAATTGGTAATGCAAACTATAAAAGATGCTTAGAATAACCAATCTATATTATTCTAAACAACCTAAATAATGACCCTTAGTAGATAAACAATGTCAAAATGTGATGAATAATATCATACATGTCCCATACAACAAATGATCTGCTACTCAAGTGTCCCTACAGGGTCATCTCTTTCCTTCAGAGTTTCCAATAATGCTTCATGATCACCACTACTAATTGTCCATAGTTTTTTTTGTTTTTGGTCTAGCATGATGTCTCAATAACTTAACATTTGTTGCTATAACAAGGTGTGAATATATCATAATGGTTTTTTGTTTCTCATAGTCTTCAAATGCAGGTACGTCATTCTTTCTAATCATAAATGTTCACAACCAAGTTCCAAAAACAACAACTGAACCTATGTGATCATAAAATTTTTATCAACATCTAAATATACTTAGAATAAAAAATCTATATTATTGTAAACAACCTAAACGATGGTGAAATGGTAATGCAACCAAGTTCGAAAAAAAAATGAACCTGTAGGATACATGAAGCCATCATCATCTGTCATCGGTTGTGTTATATTTTTCTTTCCTTGTACACATCGTGCCAACCAATAGTTTGATCCCTCTTCATTCCCCTACGGTGTTACAACTGCATAGACATGTCCTAGTTGTACAAGATCTGAAAGATGATCGTAGTCAAGTGAACTTTCCATTACATCTTGTAATGAGGATTGTGCTAAAGATAAAGGGGTTAGGTATTGTGGAATCCATGTATCTACCCATTCACTTGACTTGCACTAATCCCAATCACATTGAATACAATTCTGACAAAAACAAGTCATCTCTCGTGTCCATATGGTCCATGCACTCACATCTGAGCTTCAAACTAAATGCGTCTTTGAAGAATCTCTAATTGTTTGACATTCCATTTTGTCTCCCACTGTGCCCTCCTCAACCAACCAAAAGAATCTACTAACTTTTGAATCAAGTGTCCCTCCTCATGATAGTGCATAGGTACACCAATCCACAATAGAACGTGCATCACTGAATGTTGCACCACCTATAATATTGATTTGTTCCTTAACCAAATATCTCTTCACACATGCACCTGCACCATCATGCTCACCTTTTCCATGCCTAGCTTTGAAAAAACTCCAAATATGTGGTACGCCCCTCTCTATATGCATCCTGCTCAACCAATAAAACACGTGAGAATTCTTGAATTTCCCTATGCAGTTATCTGACCAAATCAAATGTTGACCCATTGCAATTCCTTTTTTCTGCAAGAACTCAAAAAAAAATTCAAAACAATGTTGTACAAACTCGGATGAATGAGATCTATCATTAATCATGTAAAAATGGTACTCCCTAATTATCTTCCTATCCTCTGTTGTACTATCAGGGGCATGCCTATATGTTATGTGGACAAAAATAGCAATTTGAATAGAATTATAATATTGTGATTGAACTTCATTTTGTGGTTGCAATGTGTAATTTTCAGCAAAATCAACTACAGATACAATAGTTCCAATGGGGAAAGAGTCCTTACACATCTTGAATTGTCGATCCAACCACTGCGACCTGTGGTTATGCCTTGCATACTTATAGAAAATATTTTTCTTAAAATCTAAAATAAAATCAGCAATACTTACCTCTCTTGCAACCAACTCGCATCTAGAACCCTCACCTCCACTCTTCAATGTGTATTTCACTATCTCATATTTATTTTTCTCAACAATTTTGTTACCAAAATCATGATCGCTGTCCTCATGAAAGCATGTTACAAACTTTGATAAACCACCACATTGCAAACACGTTCCATTTAAACAATCATTTTTATAAAATAAGCAACCATCACCTTTAATGCATAAGAATGAATCTAACAACTCCCTAGATGACTTGGGAAGTTGCACTGCATGACACTCCTAAAACATTTCGTCAGTATGCATAGTAGAACGAATATGGCATAACAATTCATGATACATTGAAAACTCAACATGGTATTTACAACATGTATTACAAACCTTAATAGGAACACAATAAAATGGTTTGCAAAACTCAAAAGCCCTTTGCGAGATTTGAAAATGTGGATGTTCTTGAATAAATTGTTTGTACAAAATTATTTGGTTACATTCCAAAAAATGTTTAGGATGTGATGTACAATCTCTATTCCCAATTCATAACTTTAAAACATCCTTTACATTTGGTGATACTCTAGAGTGAGAATTCCAATATTGTTCAATTTGCATCTTTACATTATCGGTTAGCTTTTTATCAACACGTGGAAGCCTCCCACTAAAATCCCACATATCATTTTGTAGAGTACTATCGAGTCTTCCTCTTCTTGATAGTGCTCTATTCAATGTTTTATGATTTAAGTTAAAATCAATATAATTTTGTCTCATTAAATGAGTTTTTTTCAAATGATGGCTTACTAGTGAGGTTGTGATCACTCTTTGAGCAGCCCTTTTATCTTTTTCCTTTCTATTCTTTCCAATAGAGGTTAGAGCATTAAAAAGGATTTTACAATAAGACTATTTTTTTCTAATTTTTTTGTGAGACGAATCTTCAATTTTTTTAATAATGGTCTCATTTTGTAAATCTTAAGTAATTGCACAAAAAGTTGGCATTGTTCGGTTAATGTCGTATTGGAAAAGAATTCATTGAACAATTTCATATCCCACAAACGAATCGTTCGTTATGACCTTTTCCCTTGAAGATTATCAATTATGTTCTCATCTATTTCAACCAACCATTTAGGGGTTCTTTTGTAATTAGATGTTGCATAAGGTTCATTTTCAACCACATTTTCATTTTCAACATTATCAATTACAATTTCATTTTGAACAACATTTTCATTTTTTAAAACAATTTCATTTTCAACCACATTTTCAAAAACAACTTCATTTTGAATAACATTTTCAACAACATTTTCATTCTCAATGTTGTTCACATTTTCATTTTCAATTTGAATATGATGTTCAATATTTTCAATTCCTATTTCATCTTCACTTGAATTAAGATTCAATGGTTCGGAAGAAGCTTCAATTTGAATATTTTTCATACCTTGTCTTCTTTTCCTATGACTTTCTCTATCTTTTGCTCTATATGCTTCAATTTGATCTGTTGTAAGTGTAGACACCAAAATCTAGTTTAAGCCTGCGACTTCCATATTCTTCATAATTCCTATTCTTCATGGTCATGATTAAATAATCTTAATTATTTAATTAATTCACACTTTTCTTTATTCTATCTGATTAATTAAATAAACACTTTTTATTTAATTATGTTACTAATTAACCGTATCTTTCTTGTTAAATTAAATAAATTCTTATTCGATTTACTCTTTATCATACTTCAACTATAATTAAATAAATTCTTTATTTATTTAATTATTCATTTGAATCCCTTCATCATTTAATTAAATAAATCTTATTTATTTATATATTCTTCAAATATCAAATCTTGAATTAAATGAATTATTTAATTCATAAATTCTATTTTAACACATTCCTTTATATTTAGATAATTGTGTGAGTTATCTAAGTATTCACTTTTACTCGACTCGACATCTATTTCAAATCGCTCAGTTAACTCTTGCTTTAATGTCTGAGTGGCATTCTCGAGTAATCTCTTCGTCAAATCATTCAATTGTCCAGTTCTAACTCATTTGCATGTACATGCAGATTAATTAAATATTCATATTTAATTAATTAAACTTTGTGTGTGCATTCAAACAAGGAGTTGATTTAATCAATCTTTATCTTTTCCATGCAAAGATAATTCTTCTGTTTTCGAATACCAAACTAGAAGATTAAATCATTTATTTAATCTTTAATTCTATTTCTAGTTTGTATCACTCATGTCATCACTGACAGTTATTAGAATGCATGACTAATCAGTCGATCTCAACCATCCGTTGATCTTTCAATCTTGGCCTGTCATTTGAATAATCAATTTTTTATAAATTGATTTTTCATTCTTCATTCCAATCTCTCTCAAAAACTCGCAAAATCTTATGACTTTTGAGAGCACTTATCTTGAATCTTCGATGTTTTTTCTAAATCACTATCATAGGCTATACTTGCATGAACTTACGAGAAATATGAGGGAAATTATACTACACAAGCAAAATGGAGAAGGGAAATCGAGATGAATCATGGAAATAAGTTTGAAATTGGTGAGATTGTTTCAGTTTGTTTACATTTTAACTTCCTTTAGAGAAGCACGCAATGTATCTATATCTGGATCCACTGCCCCTGTATCATCCTGTCTGTCCCTGACTCTCCCATCTTCCTCCTCATCTAACTCCTCCAGGATCTGATCCTGAATCTCTCTCTCGTGATCATCATCCTCATCATCATCCTCCTGATAGGCACCCAACAAACCCAGAGCATCAATCTCTGCCTCCTCTCTACCTGCCTCCTCTCTACCTGCCTCCTCGGCACCTACCTCCTCCTCTGCTTGGATGTCTGGGATAGCTGCCTCTACCGGCTGCACCTCCTCTCCACCTCTCCCAATGTCTAGCATTGCTTTCTTCCAGAGATGGAGAACTATTGCTAGTAGGTGTCCTGTCGAGATACCTGAAAAACAAAAAGTTACAATGTTTCAAGAAAACCTTCATGCAAAACTCAGGAGTAACTTAAGGGTACATTGTTGTACATCTTTTTTGGAACTGGTGGAAAAAGGAGTTATAATAGAGAAAGATCTCATTGAAAAGGGTGAACTCAAGACATCAACATCCAATAGAAACCCGATCGTACAAAACACCCCCACTGACAGAAACAGATTTTGGTCTCGCAACAAAAATGTCACCAATGATGGGGTGGTTGATGCTAAAACGCTACAAGCAGGACCTCTCCTCACGTTACAAGGACCTCATACTTTTTCCAACACGCTTAATGTTGTCAATCAACCTCCTAACGTGGTCCAAAACACTCAACGTCCACAACAAAGGAGATTTCAGAAATGTGAGTTCACTCCCTTAGGGGAACCCATTGAGTCGGTGTTCAAACAACTATTACAACATAACCTTATACAGCTGTAGGAACCAAGACAATACGATCCAGGACAATTTAAACCAGTTTGGTGGGATGACAATGCCTTTTGTGATTATCATAGGACTAAGGGACATAACCTACAAAACTATCGACAACTGAAGAATATCATACAGGATCTTGTCGAAAGGAGAATTATTGAAGTTAGTGGACAAAAACAAAAGTCATCAAACACTAATCATCAAGTCTTTTCTAACCCACTACATGACCATGGGAAAGGAACTGTCCCCAGTTCGAGTACTAAGACCAATATGTCAGCCAATTATGCGAGTATCAAACATGATTATGATAGTGGCAAAATCATTCATTGCCTTCACGTCGCTGATAAGAATATCAATACCATTACTATCAATACTAATCCTGAGTGTGCGGTCAATACTCATCATACTAAGTTCACTATCCAAAGCCCTCCATTGCAGAAAACACCACAATCTTCCAAGTTACAATATAACCTACTTGACCAGTTGGGGAAGACCCCAGCCCAAATTTCAATCCTGGAATTGTTGCGTATTTCCCCTGAGCATCGATCTATCCTCGATAAGGCTTTACAAAACACCACGGTCCCTAATGACCTTGATGTCAATTGTTTCCAGGAAATGGTGGGCTACTTGACCAATAATCACCATGCCACATTTTCTGAACAAGACTATGCAACTGAAAAGACGAACCATAATGATCCCTTACATCTAGAAGTCCTTGTTAATGATACCAAAGTTAGACGAGTTTTGGTAGACGGAGGAGCAGGGTTAAATCTATGCACTTTAAAACTAATTAAGGCATTAGGTATCTCAGAAGCATGCATAGACACGACCAAAATTATTTTCATTAAAGCTTATGATGATGAGGAACGAAAATCAAAGGGGGTGGTAACACTTCCTATCAGAATTGGTCCTGCGGTGATGGAGACAAAGTTCCAGGTCTTGGATCTCACCCTCCCGTATAACCTTCTGCTCGGTAGACCATGGATTCATGCCATGAAGGCGGTCCCTTCCATGTATCATCAGTGTCTTAAATTCCCTTACAATGGAACAGAAATAACTATAGATGGTGATCCTAATCCATTTCAATATTGCACCAATCTAAAAGAGATCCCCCAACGCCAAGTGCCAGTAAACCAAGAGGCCTCATCATCCAATCCATCTTCCTATATTGATCCATCCACACTCACTCGAACATCTGTTTTACCCTCAATTCCTACCACTCCTAGGGTTGAGATCCAAGACAATGGTTGTGGAGAGTATTACATGAAGACTTCTTATTGTGTTAGCCATTTGATCCCTCCTAAGACATATGGTTTACCTACAATAGGTAGGGGACAGTCCATGGTCACTATACATGTTCCTCCTACAACAACTTTTACTAAATGGGGTGAATTAAGCAAAGAGGTTGTAGATGCAGAAGATGTCACTTCCTGGCTGTATAAGGAAGATAATGGGGAATCTCTCTTACTTGCCCATATTCCTACAAATCTATATGGAAAGGGTTTCAAAATCATGCAAAGCAAAGAATATGATGGACAAAGTGGTTTAGGGAGAGGTCGAGGAGCCAGAGGAGGCCGTGGTGATGGAGGAGATGATGGCCAAGGTGGACGGCGTGGAGGCAGGAGAGGGAGACGTGGTTGGAGGGGACTCATCCATTATGTGTGATGACAAAACCCTAAAGGACTGACCTAGTGCGGCCTCGGGGGCTCATCGATTGATGGCCTTGCCTACGTTATACATGCAGAGACCTCGTAGTTTGACTTGACTTTGACTGACAAGACTGACTACAAATAGAAGACATGTGTGAAAATGAATGTGACGAACCCTAATGGACTGACCTAGTGCGGCCTTAGGGGCTCATCGATTGATGGCCTTGCCTACGTTATACACGCAGAGACCTCATAGTTCAACACGACCCATGACCTTGTCATATAGACATATGGATTGAATCATGATTTTATATAGACAAACCTAAACAGACTGATCTAATGCCTCGGGGGGCACATCGGCAATGGCCTTGCCTACATCCAGTCGCAGAGGAGGCAATGTAGTTCGACAAATGACAAAGACTAACAAGTGCAACTGACTCTGACTCTATTTTTTTGGATTTTTGAAATGTTTTGATTTTTTTGTCTTTTTGAAGTTTTCTGATGTTTTTGTGTTTTCTCAGGTCATTTTGTAATGTTTTTGGATTTTTCTATGGTTTTACGTCTTCAACACAGCCAATGTAAGAACCAATATGACGCACGTCAAGTGTTTTCCCCCAGTCGAGTATAAGACCAATTGATTATGAATAGGGTAAAAATGGGGGATATGAAATGCACTCGATGTCAATCGTTCCAAGTTATGGGAAAGACTACCACTTATTATGAATGGTATATACAAGTGATGGATAGGAAAGATAAGGGATATGTATAGAGATAGGTAATATGTACAGCGATAATGACTATGTACAGGGTAGTGGACTATGTACAGAGATAAGGTAGATTAGAATAATAGTAGACAAAGGAGCAGAGTCGAGTACACATGGTGCCTTTTCCAGGTTTTCACCATGGTACCTATCCAAAGTGCCACCGAAGTGGTTTTCACTATTGGACGAATGATTTGTCTTTACTATTTTCTAGATTATCTAATTTTTTTGGTGTTACCAAGACGCCCGTTTGCCAGGTTTTCACCTTGATAACGATTTTTTTTGTGATTTTCTGATTTTTTGTATTTTTTCTAATTAAGACAAATCTCTCAGAAGCTATGCGTTATATTCTGAGTTGCAATTTTCATTACGAGTCACATCTGTTAGATAGTTAACCGCATCTGTCAGAGTCAAACATTTAACTTTATCAGGGACACACAATTGTTAACCAAAAAACTGCAACTGTTAACTTGAACCACATCTGTGAAATCCCGCGACGCATTTGACTGATTATTGGAAAACAAGAATTCACAGTCACTGTCCAGTCAACATGGTTATACCAGTTTCAGTTGTCTTTCCACAAATAGTCCTTGAACAGAAACCTGAAACGATTTGCTCAATTTTGCATCCTTTAGGTTCATTCAGTCATTACCATAGTTGTCTTAATTTAGACTTTAGTTTCATCTTAGAATACATATTACCTTGCATTAAACTTCTAGAAAGGTCACTTTTACAAACTTTAGGATAGTTCCACCATCTACACTCTAGAAAAGTCATAACGTCAACGAAATATGTCATTGAACCTAGTCTTATCATTTTATCCTTTGTCCTACAGAGAATCCTCCTAGCTCATCAGTCTAGTTAGGAAACTCAACTTGTCTTTGATCCTTGTCCTACGTTGGTTCCTTGACTTAACTAAATTGACGCCTTGGTTAGACTTTAGGTAGTTGGTCCCCCCATCTTTGGTTTACAGATTTGATTACCTTAGAAGTTTTGCTTAGACTTTTCATTTTTAGATATTGTCATTCTAGACTAGCGTCATCTTAGAACATCCCTTATTTTGCATTCAGAAAATCCCAAAAAACATAGCTTAGGTGGCATACCTTAGACTTAAGTCACTCTTTGCATTGTCATACCTTAGACCTCATATCACATACCTTAGTCATACTCCATCTTTCATCATAACCTCACCACCATGTCTGCAATTTACCTTGATATGCGTGCTAGTCAAGTTGAATACCAGTTACTCCGTAATGGTCAATTCCAACAAGCCATAGACTTCAAAAGACATTTTATCCAATCCAAATGCCAATCAACGTCAACCCATAGTAACCTACCTACATACCCTTCCTACCAACAATCCATAAGTCCTAGTTCTCCATCCATCTACCCTCATTATCAAGAGTCCCTTAGCATAATCCATTCCATTAATCCACAACAAACGTCCACTTATCACCCTTATCCTAACCTTGACAAGGGAAACCAACCTTCCACTAATCCCTTCCAAGCCTCCACGTCCTATCCTAGTCCTTCATCCACTAATCTCTTCCAATCCTCCATGTCCTATCATAGTCCTTCATCCACTAATCCCTTCCAAGCCACTCCATCTCAATTGACATCTTGTCATGAAAATACATCTATTCATGGTCTCCAAAGTCACATCCCATCTACTAAACTTAAGGATACATGTCAAATGGAAAGTCCAAAGCATGACTTCATGGCTTCACCTTCATGTCAAGATCAAAGTAGTCTATCCCATGACCCTATCTTTAATTCCATCCAAGAAGTCCTTCTAGATAATCATGGCATCCAAAGTACACCTATCCTTGATCAAGATTCCATTCCCAACCACATCATTCAAGACAAACCCATCTTTGATCAAGACACTACTATTGAGCAAGAAGTCCAAAATGATCCACTCCTTGACTTTTATGCCATTCATGATCAAACACTTGAAGATGACCCTATCCAAGTACCAAACACATTTCCCAAAATGAGACACTTGCCTCTTTTGAACACATAGACGATATTCCTCTAGAACAAGAGTCTCCTATTCTAAACATATTTGCAAATGATCAAGCTATAGCTAAGTTCATTGGACTCTATGACAATGACCCTAAAGACAGTTTCAACATCGACTTGGAAGCACCAGTAGAATCCTTTGAATCTGATATGTCACAAAATAACAACAAAGATATCCAACATTTCAATGAAGATAAGACATCCTATCAACTAGGATCATCCACTTTTATCAAATCAGGCTTTCTTGTAGAGGAGAAGATTCCAAGTAACAGTTTCCACAAACACAATGATGGGTTAGCATCTTGCTTTCAAAATGAAAAATACCCCATCGCAAATAGAATCTGTCAGAGCATGCAGTATCAAGGAAAAGGACTAGGCATACACGAGCAAGGAATTCTAGAACCAATACAGTTTCAAGAAAATCCTAGACATCAAGGTCTTGGTTATCCTTTAGTCAGCAAATCTAATGATGTTAATGGTACCTCCTTGATATTAGGGGAAACTTTATCTGATACAAACATCAAAATGGAGGCCTCATAATGCATGTCTAATCTATCAATCCCAACCATCCGTTGATCTTTCAATCCTGGCTTGTCGTTCAAATAATCAATTTTCTATAAATTGATTTGTCATTCTTCATTCCAATCTCTCTCACGAAATCTTATGACTTTTGAGAGCACTTAATCTTGAATCTTCGATGTTTTGCTAGTCACTATATTAGACTATACTTGCACGAACTTATGAGAAATCTTAGGGAAATTATACTGCACAAGCAAAATGGAGAAGGGCAATCGAGATGAATCATGGAAATACATTTGAAATTAGTGAGATTGTTTCAGTTTGTTTACGTTTGCTTTTGATCTTCTTTGTGCACTTTCTTGGCATTACATTTGGTGAACCTGATGTGAATTGTAGAGAAATTTGTGTTTTTTCTTGTTTATTTTTGTGGTTTTGCAGGTTACAACCAAGAACTCATATGAAATCCCGTCATCTTCTTTTGAGAATAGAAAATTGTGCACATAAAATATTTTAAAAAAATTTCTGGGTTCTGTAGGTCTCGTTCTCAGCTTTCCAGAATTTTAAATGGTTTAAAATTTGGTTAAGATTTGAGAAAGTTATGGCCATTTTAGTGATCACAACTTTTTAAGCTTTAACTGTTAAAACGCGACTATTCTTTTGTTTATAACACTTTTTTCTTACAGGATTTTGCAAAACGTTTTCTGGGTTTTGAAGGCCTATTTCTTAGCTTTCCATAGATATCTATTGTTTAAAATTTTGTTTAGTTTTGAGAAAGTTATCACTATTTTAATTTGTTGTTTTCAGTTAAAGTTTTTTTTTTAATCTTCTGTTTTCAACGTGTCTTGAGGAGTTAACGAGTTTTTGTAGGATGATTGGCGATGACAATACTGAAAACTACTAACGAATCTTTCTACAAAATGCATGTCAAAGACCTTAGTTAATTTTTTAAACATATTGTTTGGTAGTGTAGCAAATCTTTCGTTTGGATTAAAATTAACAAGTGTTTACTGTGTTTGGTGTGAAAGCACATCTGTGTAATTACCCTCACGACTTGGTACATCGAAGTATCCTCTCCCCTTGTGCATTCGTGCGATCCTAGGTGTAAGAGAAATGGTTACCAACTCTAGAAATTGGGCCTGTTCTGGTGGGAAAAAGTATTCACCCCAGGACGACTCAGACCGGTAGCACCCTGAACCCAAGGGACTTCCAGCCAGTATATAAAAGTGGGTTCTTGGAAAAACCCCAAGAATCACGAGTGTGGTTCCGACGAGATGGATCCGAAAGGGGACTCTCGCCGCATGGATCATGCCCCACGAATGGAATGCCCATACTAAACACCTTTTGTTTTAGAGAACAACCGTTCTATTGGCCATTGCTTGGTATAGTGTAGGGTACAGTATCATGCCCGAAGATTACTCACTATTGATCCCCTTGAGTAGAGATAGTAGTTCTTGGGAGGTCATTGCCCAAAGAATTCAAAATTGGTGTGCTCGAAAGACGTTAATGAGTCGTGGAAGGGATCCAATGCCACCAAATTTCTAAGCTATCCGCTCTTGAGAAGGAAAGGTGTTTATCACCAATCCGAGGTATTTGGGTGGGCTATACCAAGTATACAAACCCTAGGCCTTTGGCCTATTAGGATGTGCTTGTCTATTGTCAACTTAAACATTCTTTGAGTCCAAAATTGAAACTGAAAACACTTTTTCTTATGATTGTTCTTGTTTGCCAAAATTTGATCACGAAAAACAGAGTCAGTTTTAAATCTTGTCACTGAAAATTTCACAGAGAATCGCAACTGTTCACCAGAAGCTCGCAATTGATTTTTAGAGTCGCATCTGTTAAAATTTGAGTTGCATCTATTATTAAGAGTCGCATCTGTTTAGCTTTGAGTCGCATCTGTCAGTATCAGTCATATCTGTCTAGCGTAGAGTCACATCTGTCAGATTAGCTCGCATTTGATTTTTTTAAACCGCATGCGTTATATTCTAAGTCGCAATTGTCATTACAAGTCGCATCTATTAGACCATTAATTGCATTTGTCAGAGTCACACATTGAACTTTACCAGAGAAACGCAACTATAAAATTTAACTGCAACTGGTAAAATTAACCGCATATGTGAAATCCTGCGACACATTTTCCTGAATATCAGAAAGTCAGAATTCACGGTCATTGTCCAGTCAACATGGTTATATCAGTTTCAGTTGTCTTTCCACAGACAGTCCTTGAACAGAAACCTACAACGATTTGCTCAATTTTGCATCCTGTAGGTTCATTTAATCATTACCATAGTTGTCTTAATTTAGAGTTTGGTCTCATCTTAGAATACATTTTTTCCTTTAGATTAAACTTCTAGGAAGGTCATTTTTACAAACTTTAGGATAGGTCCACCATCTACACTCTAGAAAAATCATAGCGTCAACGAAATCTATCATTGAACCTAGTCTTATCATTTTATCCTTTGTCCTACAAAGAGTCCTCCTAGCTCATCAGTCTAGTTAGGAAACTCAACTTGTCTTTGATCCTCGTCCTACATTGGTTCCTTGACTTAACTAAATTGATGCCTTGGTTAGACTTTAGGTAGTTGGTACCTCCGTCTTGGGTTCACAGAATTGATTACTTTAGAGCCTTGCTTAGACTTTGCATCTTTAGATTTTAGACTAGAGTCATCCTAGAACATTCCTTATTTGCACCTAGAAAATCCCAAAAACATAGCTTAGGTTGCATATCTTAGACTTAAGTCATTATTTGCATTGTCATACCTTAGCCCTCATATCACATACCTTATTCATACTCCATCTTTCATCATAACCTCACCACCATGTCTGCAATTTACCTTGATATGTGTGCTAGTCAAGTTGAATACCAGTTACTCCGTAATGGTCAATTCCAACAAGCCATAGACTTCAAAAGATAATTTATCCAATCCAAAAGCCAATCAACGTCAACCCATGGTCAACTACCTACATACCCTTCCTACCAACAATCCATAAGTCCTAGTCATTCAACCATCTACCCTCATTATCAAGAGTCCCTTAGCATAATCCATGCCATTAATCCACAACAAACGTCCACTTATCACCCTTATTCTAACCTTGACAAGGGAAACCAACCTTCCATAAATCCCTTCCAAGTCTCTAAATCTTATCCTAGTCCTTCATCCACTAATCCCTTCCAATCCTCCATGTCCTATCCTAGTCCTTCATCCACTAATCCCTTCCAAGCCACTCCATCTCAATCTACATTTAGTCATGAAAATACATCTATTCATGGTCTCCAAAGTCACATCCCATCTACTAAACTTAAGGATACATGTCAAATGGAAAGTCCAAAGCATGACTTCATGGCTTCACCTTCATGTCAAGATCAAAGTAGTCTATCCCATGACCCTATCTTTAAGTCCATCCAAGAATTCCTTCTAGATAATCATGTCATCCAAAATACACCTATCCTTGATCAAGATTCCATTCCCAACCATATCATTCAAGGCAAACCCATCTTTGATCAAGACACTACTATTGAGCAAGAAGTCCAAAATGGTCCACTCCTTGACCTTTATGCCATTCATGATCAAAAATTTGAAGACAACCCTTTCCAAGTACCAAACACATCCATTTCCCAAAATGAGACACTTGCCTCCTTTGGACACATAGATGATATTCCTCTAGAACGAGAGTCTCCTACTCTAGACATATTTACAAATGATCAAGCTATAGCTGAGTTCATTGGACTCTATGACAATGACCATAAAGACGATTTCAACATCGACTTGGAAGCACCAGTAGAATCCTTTGAATCTGATATGTCACAAAATCACACCAAAGATATCCAACATGTCAATGAATATAAGACATCCTATCAACTAGGATCATCCACTTTTATC